>JAOYMZ010089996.1:0-26564 GCA_025802335.1 Pinguicula primuliflora
AAATTTCTAAGTCGCATATATTACTAAGTCCCAAAAAAAATAAAAAAAACAAAAAAAAAGAAAAAAAATAAAAAAAAAAATAAAAAAAAAAGAAAAAAAAGAAAAAAAGAAAAAAAAGAAAAAAAAGCATATTCCTCGCTCTATATTCGTAAATTCAACTATTCCGTCCATAATTCTAATTCTTCAACGTACTCCATATAAACTCGACTTTACATCATTTCACGTAAGACACATTTTAATCCTAAATTCATTCAAACATTTCAAAAAGAACATGTCGTTGTCAAGTAATTCGATTCATCAATTCACATCATCCTATTAAATTAGGGGTCGACTGATGTGTCATGACGACAGTCGAGAATCGACGTCATCGTTGCCGGGAGTTTATGACGACAGCCGTTCGTTTCCGATCCTTCTCCTTTCCTGCATTTTCGTCCCTTTATCAGACGAGCCACGGAAATGTCTCCATCTAACCCGTCATTGATGGCCATCTGGTAAGTTAGCGCCCGACAGCCGTGACAGCTTCGCCACCAAACTTCCGGCCGACCGAACGCCACCACCGTATAGCGCGATTCGTCTCGCGTCCGCCGTGCGATTCTCTACCCTCCAGACCACTTGACATCCTTCACACCACCGTGATGCGTTTTCGGGAGCGTCCCCGACTCCGCATCACCCCATCCACATGCTATGGCGCAGAACACCACCGTGCAGCATAGTACCTGTTGTAAAACCCTCGTCCCTTTTGCAACGTCGTGCCCTCGTCCGCTCCTGTGCTTCCGTCAGCCGTTAGAATGGTGCACTCTCCAGCCTTCGTCGGCGTCGTGGATTGGGAGGATGACAGCTCGGTTTTCCGGCGGAAAGGACTCGAACATGGGAGTAAAATAAACACATGGCTACTTCTATCGACTTATGCAATGTGCCGCCTCGTGTATCTATCCATGTCAGAAACGCAAGCCTCTCACCAACCGAGTTAACAGTCTGCAGGAGCTTCGGCATCTCGTTTGCGGAATAGAGCAGTTTGTCTAGGGGACGATCTGTTCTTTCACGAACAGGGACAGTCGTCCCTTAAAGATTCATATACAAATAGGTTCATGTTAGGAATTGACCTTATCCAAGGCCTTATCCCTGACAAAAACATTGATGAGGCCAGACAAGAATATTGACAAGAATATGGGGATGGGGCTCAAGGTTGAAAAAAATCAGATGACATTAAAGAGGTTTGAAAAATGAAGATTTAGTAGATGTAAAGTGGGATTTAGTAGATGTAAAGACTCTTATAAATCTGTACATATGACAATGAAGAGAAGTAAGGAAGAACGGAGAGAAATTTTCCGTGGAGTAGGAAATTTTCCGAACCACGTAAAAAATCTTGTGTTCTTCATTTTACAAATACACAACACTTAAAATCAACCCTCAAATATGGTATCGGAGCAGGCTTAGATCCTGGCTCGTCCTTTACCGTGAAGCAAGTTTCCGGTAAACACAAGCAGCAACATCATGGGGGATAAAACAATAGTCCTCGCTCAGACAGAAGTCCAAAGCTACCTATCTCAACAATTTGCACAATTTGTGGAATCTCAGGCAGCCTCCAAACCCAAAGATGGGGAAGACTCGGTCGTCATCATCGACTCAAAACTAGATGAGAACAATTACGTTCTCTGGGCCAGAATGATGGAACTCGCCATCATCAGTAGGGACAGGATGGAATTCATCACAGGAGAAGCGGCAGAACCGGCCAAAGACGATCCGGGCTTCAAAGAATGGAGAAAAAAGGATACACAAGTCTTCCAATGGATAACCAAATCCATTGAGAAGAGATTGGTAAACCAGTTTATATACTATCCCAATTCATTCGAATTATGGAAAATTCTCCAGCGAACCTTCAATACGGGCGGAGAAGATTCCTTACAAATATTTGATCTTGTGACCAAGGCGAACCGAATGGTGCAAGGATCTCTGGAATTAGAACAATACTACTCACAGTGCAATTCGTTGTGGACAGAAATCGATAGGAGAAGGCCCAATCCGATGAAGTGTGTAGAGGACATCAGAAAATATAATCAAATTCAGACGGAACACCGCCTGTTTAAATTCCTGGCCGAACTTAGAGCAGAGTATGAAGTAATCACAAGAGACATATTGAAGGAGTCACCGTTACCCTAAGTCGATGCCGCATATGCTACGGTTCGACGGGAAGCAACACGCCGTCAGATATGGCAGTCCCCATCCGGCGTGGCCTCCGGCGGGTCAAACCCGTCATTATTGGGTGAAATTGGTTCAGGCTTGGTAACTTACGGACAAAGCCCTAACTCTCAGAAAATAGAATTGCTTCAGGAACAAAAGACAATCGTAGTCGGAAATTCGACAAATTCATGGGACAATCGATCAAAATTAGCCGGACAAGGCGGCATCTTATCATTTCGACGACCATATTGCGATTTCTGTCAGATTTCTGGCCATTGGCGACGAGACTGTTACAAGCTAAAAAATTACCAGGGCTCAGATCGAGGGGGGCGAAGAGGCGAACGGATGTACCAGGGATGGAGAGGTGGCCGGTCCGCCATATCAGACGGCGGTCACACTCACGCCGATGAGAGTCCAGCCGGAGAAACCAGCGCGGCAAACCTAGGGCACGGGATCCGCATCGACGAGATCGAGACCCGATTACTTGGAGATGATCCAAATAGCCAAGGGCGGCCAGCAGGTATACATATTGGAAGGTTGAGGGTAAAAAGACAAAAATGCCCTCAACCTACTTATTCAGCACAATATTTCCCTCAAGGCTGTTTTGGGAACTTTGATGATTTGTGTACATTTGGGCCAACAAACAGCAACAGGACTGGGCCAGGATCCGCGAGTTTGGGCCGGAAATCAAAAAACGTTTGTGCTAATAATTTTTCTGCAGCCCATTTGATGAAAGATTCGATCTCGAAAAAAAAGTCCGCATGGATATTTGATTGTGGCGCCACCGACACAATTACACATGAATTATCAGACATTATCGAGGTTCAGAAGACATCAAAAAAAGGGGTACAAACGGCAAATGGTGCATTTGCCCCCGTAAAAAGTGCCGGGATAATTGAGATCTCTCCTTCTATTCGATTGTCTAAATGTTTATATGTGCCGTCACTATCATATAAACTGCTCTCAATTAGTCATATTTCGAAGGAATTAAATTGTGTGGTGCTGATGTATCCGACTTTCTGTTTATTACAGGATATCCGTTCGAAGAGAATCATTGGGCGTGGCACTGAAAGGGATGGTTTGTACTACGTCGATGAGGTCGCTTCCGAAGGACGGGCCCTCCTGACTCGTGGGTCACCAGATTCCCAAAGTTGGCTGTGGCATCGTCGGTTGGGTCACCCGTCCCATTCTTATCTAAGTCGTTTATTTCCTCAGTTTTCAAAATTTCCTTTTCAGTGTGAAACGTGCATTCTGGCGAAAAGCCACAGACAGCCCTTTCTATCTAAACATATTCGTGTGTCTGAAGTTTTTTCGTTAGTACATTCTGATGTCTGGGGACCTGCACCTATTATTGGGGGGCAAGGATTTAGGTATTTTGTCCTATTTATTGACGATTATTCTCGTATGACATGGATTTATCCTTTGAAAAATAAGTCTGAAGTGTTTGAAAATTTTTCTCAATTCTATCAGATGGTTTACACTCAGTTCAATGCTAAGATTAAGGTACTACGATCTGATAATGGGGGGGGGGGAGTTTGTCAACTCCCATATGAAAGTTTTTTGCTCTGACAAAGGCTTGCTGCACCAGACTACATGTCCCTATTCCCCACAACAGAATGGTGTAGCCGAGCGGAAAAATAGGTTCCTGCTCGAAATCACTCGAGCCCTAATGCTGGAGTCTCGTGTTCCCCCCAATTTTTGGCCTGAAGCTGTTGTGACCTCAGTATTCTTAGCAAACCGTCTACCGTCTCAGGTTTTAAAATTTCGAACCCCTATCCAAACTTTTGCCGATGTTACACGTATTCCTCCACCTATGTCTTTAACACCACGTGTTTTTGGGTGTACGGTTTATGCCCATATTCCTAAGATTAATCGTTCTAAGTTTGATGCATGTGCGGAAAAGTGTGTCTTTGTGGGGTATGGGGGCTCACAAAAGGGGTATCGTTGCTATAATCCTCGCACAGTTCGTATGATTGTCATTATGGATTGCAACTTTGTCGAGACAGAGTACTAATATCAGTCATTAGCCCAATCAAGTGGTCAGGGGGAGAAAGGAGTAATCGACCCACTTGATTGGCTAATCTCCAGCTCGCTACAGCCGACTCATGTGCCTCACGCACCGAGCCCAAATGTGACTTCCATTACTCCGACGTATGCATCTCATGTGCCTCACGCACCTAGCCTAGATGTAGCTCCAGATTCTACTCATGCACCTCACGCGCAAGAGCTGCCTCACGAGGCAGTCGTCTTAGGACACCACGATGACATAGTACAGCTAGACTGCGAGGTGCCACCTCACTCTCCTACGGGTATTCAGGTACATACTTCTCCATCTGATGATATTTCTGTGTCTATGGATTCTATGACTGGTGATGATGCAGGATCTGCTCCTATGACACCCAAGTACGTTCTACCCCCAAGGACTACTAGGGGTGTGAAGCCGAGAAGGTTTACACACGATCATGTGTTAAAGTTTCAGAGGTACCCGATTGATGATCTGGTTAGGGGGAGTTTCTCTGAATCAGCACGAGCCTTCGCCACAGCAGTATATACAGATGAGTTGCCCAGGACTGAGATGGAAGCTATGAGTCATCCTGATTGGAAGAAAGCTATGGAGGAAGAAATGAGGGCCTTTAAAAAGAATGACACTTGGGAGATTTGTAAGCTACCTAAGGGAAAACGACCCGTGGGATGCAGATGGGTGTATACGATCAAGAGGAAACAAATGGTTCGATCGAATGATACAAAGCCCGATTAGTGGCAAAGGGATATACTCAAACTTATTGAATTGACTATTCTGAGACATTCTCTCCTGTAGCCAAGATAGACACTATTCGGGTTCTCTTCTCACTTGCAGCTAACCTAGATTGGCACCTGCACCAATTTGATGTAAAGAATGCTTTTCTGCATGGAGATTTGAGTGAAGAGGTATATATGGAGGATCCACCAGGTTTCTCAGGGGATTTTCATCCGAATAAAGTGTGCAAACTAAGGAAGTCTCTGTACGGTTTGAAACAATCTCCAAGAGCGTGGTTTGGTCGATTTACTCTAGCTATGAAGAAGTATGGGTACCTCCAGAGCAACTCTGATCACACCCTATTCCTGAAGTGTCGAAGTGAAGGAATCACGTGTCTCATTATATATGTTGATGACATGATTATCACCGGAGATTACACGGCAGAAATTGAAGACTTAAGGAGGAATCTCTTCAAGGAATTTGAAATGAAAGATCTAAGAATGTTGAAGTATTTTCTCGGGATTGAGGTTGCCAGATCGAGATAAGGAATTTATATTTCTCAGAGGAAGTACATCCTCGATTTGCTTGCTGAAATAGGACTGCTAGATTGTAAACCGGCAGATACACCTATGGTAGCAAACCATGGTCTGAAGATTGTAGAAGGGGCAGAGAAGACAAACAAGGGACAATACCAACATCTGGTTGGGAAGTTGATCTATTTGACACATTCTCGTCCGGACATCGCATATGCAATTGGGGTCATCAGCCAGTTTATGCATGATCCTCAAAAGGATCATATGGACGCTGCCTTGAGGGTTTTAAGATATTTGAAGGGGACGCCAGACACCGGAATACTGTATAGAAAGAATCACATTTGAAGATTGAGGCCTATACAAATGCTGATTGGGCCAGTAATCCTGTCGACAGATGTTCGACCGCCGGGTATTTCACATTGGTCAGGGGTAATCTTGTTATATGGAGGAGCAAGAAACAGAATGTAGTGGCTCTATCAAGTGCTGAAGCAGAGTTTCGAGGAGTAGTTCGTGGTATTGCTGAGGTGTTGTGGATTCGGAAGTTGATGACAGAATTGGGATTTGCACCATCACATGCGTGTCCACTATGGTGTGATAATCGAGCTGCAATTCAAATTGCACAAAACCCAGTCCAACAACTTGGATTTAAGCATGTAGAGGTGGACCGATACTTCATCAAGGAAAAATTGGAGAATGGATGCGTTATGCTTCCGTATGTGAGGTCCGAAGACCAGTTGGCAGACATTCTAACCAAAGCCGTGAATGGACGTTCATTTCATGAGATATTATGCAAGTTAGGTGTTGGATGCCCCACACCTAACTTGAGGGGGAGTGTTAGGAATTGACCTTATCCCAGGCCTTATCCCAGACAAAAACATTGATGAGGCCAGACAAGAATATTGACAAGAATATGGGGATGGGGCTCAAGGTTGAAAAAAATGAGATGACATTAAAGATGTTTGAAAAATGAAGATTTAGTAGATGTACAGTGGGATTTCGTAAATGTAAAGACTCCTATAAATCTGTACATATGACAATGAAGAGAAGTAAGGAAGAACAGAGAGAAATCTCCCGTGGAGTAGGAAATTTTCCAAACCACGTAAAAACTCTTGTGTTCTTCATTCTACAAATACACAACACTCAAAATCAACCCTCAAATAGTTCAGTTATCATGTTGAGAATAATGTTGTAAATAAGGAAAAAGAATAATTATGAATTCTTATCTTATGAGTGTATCCCTTCATTATAGGGATTGGGTAGTGTGATTAGGGATTGGAATCCTCTATATATGTATACATCATCAAGAAGGAAAAATCATCAAGAAAACAAGAAGAGAGAATTCTCTTCCGTGGAGTAGGAATTCATCCGAACCACGTAAATTCTGCGTCTCCTACATACAAATCATACAAATTAACATGGTATCAGAGCAATGTTGAGATCTTTGGATCGCCATCTACCCCAAAAAATCTACCAGAAGTGAAGAATGTCTCACAAAACCGAAGGGAAGGAGAAGATTGTCTCACAGGAAGAACTGGATGGTTTTTTGTCCAGGAAGTTTGCAGAATATATGCAAACTCACAGTTCATCTCAGACAGAGACCTGCAAACCCGAGAAGGAGAATGAGGCTCCAATCATCATTGACGTTAAACTTGATGGTAACAACTACGTTCTGTGGGCACGGATGATGGAACTAGCCATCATCGGAAAAGATCGCCTATACTACATATCTGGCGATGCTAAAGAACCAATGAGGGATGACCCGCAATGGACAATCTGGAGGCGACAAGATGTGTAGGTATTCACTTGGATTTCCAGATCCATAGAGGCGACTAGTGAATCAATTCATATACTATCCCAATTCATACGAATTGTGGAAAATTCTGGCCAGAACCTTGAATTCTGGGCAAGAAGATTCTCTCCAGATATTTGATCTGGTAACAAAGGCTGACCGTATGGTTCAAGGGCCACTCCAGTTAGAGGGATACTACTCGAGATGCAACTCATTATGGATGGAGATAGATCGACATCGACCGAATCCTATGAAGTGTGTTGAGGATATCAACGAGCACAACCGAATCCAATCTGAGCACTGATTGTTCAAATTCCTTGCAGGATTGAACACAGAATATGAATTTATCATTCGAGACAAACTAAAGGAATCTCCTCTTCCCTCAGTCAATGTCGCATACGCGACGGTTCGACGGGAAGTTGCAAGATGTCAGATTTGGAAATCATCATCCATTATGGCTTCTGGCGGTTCAAACACCACATCATTGGGAGAAATAGGTACGGGGCTCTCTGTATATGGGAATGATAGCTGCAGTGACTCAAAGCCGAACGGTAGTGTAACAACCCCAATTATCACACTTTCGGGCAAAAATCAGTCAGAATCGACTGGGTTTAATTGCAGTTCATCCTCCCGGCGCCCTTTCTGTGATTATTGCCAGATACCTTGTCACTGGAAGAAAGACTGCTTCAAATTGAATCGAGGTTACCTGGGTGGAAATTGCGGTGGTAGAAGGGGCGGTCGAGCAGGATACGATAGAAGAGGCAGCCGGGCAGCCATTTCTAACGGCGACCAACACTCCTCAAAAGCTGAATGCTCAAAAGAACCGGAGGTTGCAATGGTGAATGTAAGCAGCGGCCAGAATCGCGATAACGAAGGGATCCAGATTGAACAGATTGAAAACCGCGTGCACGAGAATGAGATTCGAACGCCAGGTATATCAAATAAATTGAAGGGAGTGAATTTACCGGAAAGCCCACAGTTTATTAATACTAAATTTTTTACTGAGGTGTGTTTTGGTAAATATGAGGAAATGCAGGATATTGGGCCCAAAATCAATACTGGGCCGAGGTCTTGTACAGTAACAGGGCCCAAAAATATTTCTTCTGCCCACAATCTCCGTACAGCTGCTGCTGTGGGCCCAAAGGCCCGATATAACGTGGCCCGGGCTAACATTATGAAGGAATCCAAACCTAAGAAAAAATCCGATGCTTCTGACATTGTTGAAGTGCAAAAAACACACAAAAAGGTGGTCCAAACAGCGAGTGATGCCTTCGCTCCCGTAAAAAGTGCTGGAATTATTAAGATTTCTCCCTCAATAAAATTATCAAAATGCTTATATATTTTGTCTCTCTCGTATAAGTTATTAACCATAAGTCACATTTCAAAGGAACTGAATTGTGTGGTGATGTTATATCCAACATTCTGTATTTTGCAGGACATTCGTTCGAGTAAAATCATTGGGCGTGGTACTGAACGGGATAGCCTATATTATGTTGATGAAGTCGCCTCGAAGGGAAGAACACTCCTGACTCGTAAAACACCTGACCCTCAAAGTTGGCTGTGGCATCGTCGTTTGGGTCACCCCTCTCACTCCTATCTTCGTTTATTATTTCCTCAACTTTCGAAGGTTCCGTTTAACTGTGAAACTTGTGTGTTGGAAAAGAGTCATAGACTGCCTTTCTTATCAAAACATACTCGAGTTCAGAATCTTTTTTCATCAGTACATTCAGATGTTTGGGGCCCGGCCCCTATCCTTGAGGGTCAGGAACTTCGATATTTCGTATTATTTATTGATGACTGCTCTCGCATGACATGGGTTTATTTACTGCAAAACAAGTCGGATGTTTTTGATAAATTTGTTCAGTTCTACCGGATGGTTGAAACACAATTCAAACAAAAAATTCAAGTTCTTCGATCCGACAATGGGGGTGAATTTGTCAATCACCGAATGAAAAACTTTTGTTCGGAAAAAGTGGTTTTACATCAAACTTCTTGTGCATATTCCCCTCAGCAAAATGGGGTTGCTGAGCGGAAAAATAGATTTTTACTTGAAATAACTCGCGCATTGATATTTGAGTCTCATGTTCTCTCATTTTTTTGGCCTGAGGCCATCGCCACGTCATTATATTTGGCAAATCGCCTACCTACCTCTATGTCATTAGCTCCACGTGTTTTTGGGTGCACCGTGTATGTTCATGTACCAAAAGTTAGTAGATCCAAGTTTGATCCTTGTGCTGAAAAATGTGTGTTTGTTGGGTATGGGGGGCCTTCAGAAGGGTTATCGGTGTTATAATCCTCGTATTGACGAGGTAGTCATCACTATGGACTGCAACTTTGTTGAGTTAGAGTATTACTATTCGTCCACCCAAGTAAGTTGTTAGGGGGAGAGCTCAAGTTCCGACTCACTTGATTGGTTAGTGTCCTCCGTGTCAGCGCCACAGCCGATTCATGCGCCTCAAGCGCCCCTACCAAATTTGGGTCACACTACTCCGATGCTTGCGTCTCATATGCCTCACGTACAAGCCACACCGTCTATCGAGTCCACATCGACCCATGTGCCTTACACACAAGAGCATCAGGAGTCAGGTAGACCGCCCTCGGAGCCCGACGAAGACACAATATTGCCAGAACATAATGAGCCACCTCAATCATCCTCCGGAATGGATGCCCAGGTAAATACATTCTTGGAGATCTCGTCATAGATTCTGTGACTGACCATGGTGCAGGTGCAGATCCCGTTACACCTCGGTTTACTCTTCCTCATCGGTCTACGAGGAGGGTAAAACCAAGGAAGTATACTCTAAATCATAATCCGAAGACTCGGAGGTATCCTGTGGCAGATATGGTGAGGGGGAGTCTCACCGAGCCTGCACGAGCTTTCACCGCTGTTATGTATTCTGATGATGTACCCCGAAATGAGACTGAGGCTGTGAGTGATCCAAAGTGGAGGCAAGCTATGGAAACAGAAATGAGCGCCCTAGACAAAAATGGTACATTGGAAAGATGTCAGCTACCTCCCGGCAAGCGACCAGTCGGGTGTAGATGGGTATATACAGTCAAGAGGAGAGCCGATGGGTCAATTGAAAGGTACAAAGCACGATTGGTGGTCAAAGGCTACACACAGACATATGGGATTGATTATTCTGAGACTTTTTCCCCTGTTGCAAAGTTAGACACTATCAGGATCTTATTCTCGATTGCCGAAAATTTGGATTGGCCTCTACATCAGTTCGATGTGACGAATGCATTTCTCCATGGGGATCTAAGTGAGGAGATATATATGGATGGTCCTCCGAGCTTCTCACAGAACTTTCGGCCCGACGAAGTATACAGGTTGAGGAAATCTCTATATGGATTGAAGCAGTCACCCCGAGCGTGGTTGGAAGGTTCAGCACCGCAATGAAAAAGTATGGATACACACAGAGTCACTCAGATCACACCCTGTTTCCTAAGCGTAGCGACCAGGGAGTCACGTGTCTAGTCATATATATGGATGACATGATTATCACTGGAGATGATAAAAGAGAGATTGAGGCCTTAAGGGAAAATTTGTTCGCAGAATTTGAAATGAAGAATCTGGGGAGACTAAAGTATTTCCTAGGGATTGAAGTAGCACGGTCGAATCAAGGAATCTACATCTCACAAAGAAAGTATATTCTAGACCTACTTGTCGAGACAGGACTGCTCGATAGCAAGCCAACAGAGACACCTATGATCTTGAATCACGCCTAAAGATGATTGAGGGAGCTGAGCTGACTGACATGAATAAATATCAGCACTTGGTGGGCAAGTTGATCTACTTGTCACACACTCGTCTAGACATCGCATATGCAGTAGGAGTTGTAAGCCAGTTTATGCATAAACCCCAAGTGGGTCACATGAATGCAACACTCAGGATACTGTGATATCTGAAAGGGTCTCCTAATGTCGGGATCTTATATTAGAAACATGGACATTTGAGGATTGAAGTCTACACTGATGCTGATTGGGCCGGGAATCTAGTTGATCGACGATCTACCTCGGGGTATTTTACGTTTGTTGGAGGCAATCTGGTTACCTGGATGAGTAAGAAGCAGAAGGTAGTTGCGCTATCTAGTACAAAGGCAGAGTTTCGAGGGATAGCCTGAGGGGTTAAGGAGATTGTGTGGTTAAGAAGATTGATGATTGAACTAGGCTTTGGCCTGACCGAGGCATGCCCTCTGAACTGTGATAATCGAGCGACCATTCAAATTTTACAAAACCCGGTGCAACATGACAGAACTAAGAATATAGAGGTGGACCGTCATTTTATCAAGGAGAAGATCGAAAGTGGAGCGATCACACTACCCTTTGTTCGGTCTGAAGACCAACTGGCAGATATTCTGACCAAGGTTATCAATGGTCGGGTATTTCATGACGTATTAAGCAAGTTAGGTGTTGGGTACCCCACGCCTAACTTGAGGGGGAGTGTTGAGAATAATATTGTAAATAAGGAAAAAGAATAATTATGAATCCTTACCTTATGAGTGTATCCCTTAATTATAGGGATTGGGTAGTGTGATTAGGGATTAGAATCCTCTATATATGTATAAATCATCAAGAAAACGAGAAGAGAGAATTCACTTCCGTGGAGTAGGGATTCACCCGAACCACGTAAATTCTGCGTTTCCTACATACAAATCATTCAAATTAACAATCAACAAGGTCATATTCAGCACATTTCCACAGGATTTCTAATCCTTCAGCATGAACAATCAGAAGGGAATAGAACTAGGACACCTCTGTTCAGAAACAACTAGATTCAATACATAGAAGCCATTCCAGTTTCACATTATTCAGTAACCAAAATCCACGGTTTTGTGCAGTTTATCTTCACCTTAGCCGAATAAAAATCAACCAAAAAGATGTTTAATCGTGAGCTCTCTTTTTTCTCCTCCAAATAATAATCTAGATTCGACATAAGGAGGAAAACAAATCTTCCACATAATTTCAGCAAGCAAATCAGCATAATCATTTTGCCAAGTAGCTCCTAATCATGCTCCTACCCATTCCTAAACATGCTCCTACCCTTTGAAGTCCCACCCACCTCTTGAAATCTCCTCCTCAAGCTCCAAGTGTGATGGATCTCCCCAAGTCTCCTCCTCCTCCTCCTTCTTTGTTCATAACGGTAAGGGTTATAAGTTTAGCTTGGGTTGTTAGTGTTTTATACATATAAGCCCTCATATTGTAAAGACAAATTTTCCCTTCAAGACTACTTGTCCTCCAAGTTTGAGGAAATCAAGGGCCTAGAATTGTGGATTTATAAGATGTAAGAATCTCATACATTCTAGCCCAAGGGAGTTAAATCTCTTGGTAAAAAATGTTGGGGCTAGTTTCAATAATTAATTGAATTAAATTATCAAAATTTTTTGTAAAAATTCCATACCTTACAGTAGCTGTGTAGGGGATGGTGAGGTACACTGACCCATAAATCAGTGCGTAGTTAGACAGATATCGACAGAGGAGGTGAAGGGAGCCCTTAGTAAGATGGGAGGTACGAAAGCAGTAAGGACGGACAACATACCGATTGAAGTGTGGAAGTATTTAGGAGAAATAGGACTTAAGTGACTAACGACACTTTTTAGCATTATCCAGATGACAGGAAAGATGCAAGAGGAGTGGCGAAGTAGCGTAGTAATTCCACTCTATAAGAATAAAGGGAATGTGCAACAATGTGGCAATTATCAGGGTATTAAACTCCTAAGTCACACTATGAAATTATGGGAGAGAGTTATTGAACTTTGACTACGGGGAGAGTGTAAGTGAAGGAGAACCAATTTGGTTTTAGGCCAGGGAGGTCGATGATAGAAGCAATCCGTCTCCTCAGATGACTAATGGAGAAATACCGGGCACATAAACGGAATCTCCATATGGTCTTTATCGACCTAGAGAAGGTATATGATACTATACCACAAGAGATTATTTAAGAATGTTTAGAAACCAAGAAGGTCCCATTTATGTATGCGAGGGCTATACAAGATCTCTATGATGGTGCGAAGACTAGTGTGCGGACCTCAGTGGGAGAAACAAAGTATTTTTCAGTGGATACAGGATTGCATCAAGGGTCAACACTGAATCTATTTCTTTTCGCGATAATTATAGATGTACTCTCTCAGGATCTACAGGATGAAGTACCATGGTGTATGTTGTTTGCGGACGATATTGTCTTAGTAGCTGAGACGAAGGAGGAGGTCAATGCTAAGTTGGAGCGTTGGAGAGAGACATTGGAGGTTAAGGGTCTCCGATTGAGCCGCTCAAAGATGGATTATATGGCATGCAATTTTGCCAATGAAACAGAGGAAAGTAAAATGAAAGTTATGATAGCGAACCAGACCCTCCAACAAAAAGATAGTTTTAATATTTAGGATCCATCATACAAAAGGATGGATGTATGGAAGACGACGTTATCCATCGTCTAAAGGTCGGATGGATGAAATGACGGTCAGCTACTGGAGTGTTATGCGATAAAAAAGTCTCACTCAAGTTAAAGAAATTTTTTTATAGAACCGTTATAAGACCGACGATGCTCTACGGGTCAGAGTGTTGGGCTATGAGTCTTTCACATGCACACAAATTTGAAGTGACGGAGTTGCGGATGCTAAGGTGGATGTGTGATCGCACGAGATTAGACAAGATTCCAAATGGGGTCTTTAGAGATACATTAGGTGTCACATCTATAAGTGCCAAACTGAGGAAGGGAAGGTTACGATGGTTTGGACATGTACGTGGAAGGAGTTTGGACGAATCAGTTAGAAGAGTTGAAGGATTATAAGTCGAAGGGTGATGAGGGCGGGGAGACCTAAGAGGATATAAGATAAGCAGATTCAGTTAGATCTAGTAAGATTAAACCTTTCCGAGGACATGACCTCTGATAGAACGAGTTGGAGATGCCATATTACGGTTATTGATACGTAAGACTATATAGAGTAGTTATTTGCTTATTGGCATCTAGACTGATAGAAATAAGTGAGACATATTAGTGAATCGATTGCATCTAATTGTATTTCATCATTTAAGCGTAGAATGCAGTTTATTTAGTTTGTCCAATATTTGTGTAGGCATTTATTATTTTGTCGGTATGTATGTAGTGCATGAGTGGGGTAAGTAGTTATTTCAGTTATATTTGCTTCTCCATTATTATTATTATTATTCATTATTCATTTTTTTTAGCTTAGGGTGTCCACGGAAATAATCTTTCCATCTTGTTGATGGGTGAGGGTATGATTACGTACATCTTACCCTTCCCAAACCCTGCCTAAGGACAAGATTTAGTAGATATGTTTGGTTTGATTTGATTTGATTTATCGAAACTAATAGCTTGATGGGTAAAATCTTGGAGTTTTAGGGTTCGGTACATTTATGTATGACGATTGTTCATGTAGTAAATTTGTGTTGGCTCAGATCTATATTATAACCGGGCAGTGACTATGTAATATGCGGAAGTTGAGGGATAATATGGTCATATCACACTCGTCAAATTGTTTTATTAAAGAGAATAAGTCTGCGTGGATTTGTTGTAAGCATAACGAAAACAAACATTAAGAAATCTTCGATTTGCATCGTGCGTGACCTGATCGCCGTTCAACAATTTATATTAGCACAATATATAATTAAAACAAAACGATTAGTGAACAATTCCATGCTATGAAGGTAACAAATTAACAATTTATTTTGGTCAAAGCAAAGTATGATTATTACCTCACTATAAAGTAAAAATTTATATGTTGTATCAGCACTTGAACTCATGCATGAAAAATAGAAGCGTCAGTAGATAGGATTAGCGTTGCTAAGCTGAAAGAAGAAGCAAAAAAGGCTTATAAGTAATTTCTCATAGGCATCCTTGTGGGTTCGTGTCTGTACAAACTCTAAAAATTATAAAGGAAATACATAGAACGAGAGACTAAGAGGACTAATTAGATGGTTAATGTGCATCGGCATAAAAAAACTGGTCAGAATTCTCATTATAAATCATTATATAATTTAGTTGAGACATATGCTTCTTTGATTATGCTTTTTATGAGTGCGTGGTGAAGTTTGCAAACATTTGAAATTGATAAGAACATTTTAATTTGCATCTTACACATGATGCACATGATTCTTGAAGTCTCTTGATATATTGAATGCAATGAGTTTTGTCTCTAGCTCGTAAGAATTACAAAAAGAACTGATGAATGATGAGTTTGATTCTATTCTCCTATCACCACAAAATTTTTGTAGACATAATGGTTTGCATACATGTTATGAGGGGTGTATAATAGTTGTCAAAGTTGAGCACACTCGGTAATTGAATTATTTTATATTGTTATAGAATGTCAAGTGGGTGAGATCAACTATAGATTTCATGATGATAATTGATACCGTTAAACTTCTTCAATTTATTATTTCTTTGGATGCAAGAGAGAAGTTTAAATAATTTGACATTGATCATATTTGCAGTCTTGATGAAAAGTTTTATCCATATAACTTTTGCCACAATTTCATAACTCAATTGCAACATTATAATTATGATTTATTTTCTCATGATAGCTTCCATTATTAGTCAAATGTTTTTGAGTTGTGTGTGAAACGACCCACATAAATAAAACACAAGATTACTATTTGGTTGATAGACTTATCCACCTTGTTTTGACACTTCCATTAATTTCTTCAACAACAAAATGTGCATTTTCAACTATGAAGCAAGTTAAAAATGTTTATCACAATAAAATAAAAAGTTATTAGCTTTTAGATTTCGATAGTTATTTGTATTGAACGAGAATTATCTAGTGACACTAATTCAAATTCTTATTATCTACATATGAATTTTGTGATAAAAGCACTGTTCGAGAATTCGACTTTTAGGTGGTGAATTCGATTTGACCGCGCCGAATTGGGGTTGGGCGGCTGCCCATGCACCTGCCCCGCCGACCAATTTTTTTTGATGAAGTGCTTTCTTCCTTGTGGCTGAGTGCCGCTTAAGCGGTTTGGGCGGCCGTCTAAGCGGCTTGAACAATTTTTTTGCTCCAACTACGCCACTGGTCTGCTTTCAGACTTTTGGACAATGGATAGAAGTAACTCACATTTTTTTTCACATTTAGGGTTTAGGATATTAAGTATTGACTTTATTATAATATTTTTTATTTAATTGTTGATAAAAAAAATATTTTAAAGGAGTTTAGCACCGATACCAACTATTAATTTGTTTGCCGTGATTCGCGAACCAAGAGATACTGAAATAGTCGTGCAAAAATCAGACTGAAGCTCCAGAAATGGGTGAGAACACGTCTGCTAAGAGATGGCTTCCTCTAGAAGCGAATCCTGATGTTATGAACCAGGTTTTTGCTGACTGCATTCGTTTTTTATTGGTAGTCGGTGCGATTTCAAGATTTTCACTGAAGCGTACAATTTTTTGAAAAATTGATGCATGCACGGGAGTTCGAGAAGTATGAGGAGAAGATTGTAGAAAGATGAAGATTAATCTGCAATCTGATATCATGCGTTAAACTAAATTGCTAGTATAAAATATCGACGTTCTGTAATACTTGGTTGTGGGTTGCATATTGAAGGTTCTTATTCTTCGTAATTGGGCTTCCATTTTTAATTTGTGAAGGACTTCGAAAAAACGTGATAATAAGATTAGAAAGTCTATGAACTATAAAAAGGATAACCTATATACATCATTGGATCTTATGTTTATGCTGGAAGTACTGATGAAAGATTAACTTGTGATGAGCAGTTCCTCTGGGGCCTAGGTGTTGCAGCCGATGAGGTAGAGTGCTTTGATGTTTATGGACTTGATGAGGAACTCCTGGAAATGGTACCAAAACCGGTGCTAGCGGTGTTGTTTCTTTACCCTATAACATCGCAGGTAATTCAAGTGTATGTTGAAGTTTTAGATCACAATTGGTAGGATTTAAGTAATTTCATTTGCTTCTTTGTTATTGCCCCATAGGAAGTGTAAACTAAGACGAGATAAATAAATATACTTCTGCCCCATAGGATGCATTATTTCTTGATGTACAAAAGTTTGAAGGATGGTTAATAGAAGATAAAACAGTATTCTAAATCTTGCAACAATGATCATTGGGTGTTATTGCGCCTTATTAAGTAAAACAGTCTAAATCTAAAGTCTTCCCATTTTATACCAATTCTAGACTCATGTGTTTCTCATGGTAAAATTTATTGTTTCCACGATGTTTGGACTGTTGGTATTAATATTGAAACGGAAATTTGTGTTTTTACAGAGTGAACAAGAAAGGATTCAACAAGACAGTACATTAAAGGTCTGCTCTATCTTTATCATCACAGTTAGAGATTGTTAATTGTTGGACCAAGCCTAACTCTTTCCTCTCAGTCCAACTATAAGCTTATTATTGGAAAACTTGGCTGTTCTTATGGCACCCTATATGTCGAAACCTTTGGCTTTTGTTTTTGTAACACTGTTATTGTAATTTGGATTTTCAGCTTACTTTATGTTTTCCTGCTTCCTTTCCACCACTGTGGTAGAAATTCCAACAGCGACGTTGTTGTCGATGCACAATATGTGATCAGTGTGCGATGGATCAAACTAATGTATAATGTCGAATATTTCTGATATATGGCCGATGATAAGGATTACTGCAATGTGACAACTTCCAGTCTTAGCTTTTGATGACTCGTCTAACTAGAAATAGCTTATAATCCTTGAGACTGTATGTAGCTTAATCAGCTTATCTAAGTTGGATTGAAATTCATCATTTAATCACAACTATTCTAATTTCGGTTTGTGGAATTTTTCCTTTTTTACATTTTTAAATAAATGTCATTTTTCTTAGGTAATATCAATAAATATAAGTCATCGAAACTTTGGTCGTCTTTATTAATATTACTTCTGCATCTTTCTTTGATTTCCTCTGATGCGCTTAATTTCTGAGTTTATTGTCTATCATAGAATCCTTTGTGCTGATTTTCTATCCTTCCTCAGATTAATTTTTTAAATTATTGCTGCAATTGACAGAGTTTCCATACAGGATCCTAGCAGTGAAGTTTACTTCATGAAGCAAACTGTAGGAAATGCCTGCGGGACCATTGGTCTCCTTCATGTGGTTGGAAATATCACTTCCGAGATAAAACTTGGTGAGCTCTTCTGTTAGTATATGCTAGTATTTCTGACATTTTTTTCTGCTATGGGTTATATCAAGTTTTCAATATCCTTTGCCTATACTTTCGTAAGTCTTAATCTTACATACTGCATGAATCTTTTTGCACTCAGCCGACCTTTCTTTGCCTTTTATTAAGGTTCTTCTTCTTGTCTGGCTCTGTTTTCATTTAATAGTTAGCAGCTATTTGCATCCTAGTGGTTAACCCTGTTGATTATTCTTTGAGATGTGTTGGAAATTGGAATATATATCAACAGAAATTGTCAAGATTATACCTATTTACAACTCGCTACTCTGACAAGGGCCATTGCTGAATTTTTTTTTTTATATCATTGTATTGTCTTCTAGGAGCAAAACTTTTGGCATTTGGGTAGACATTCGCTTCCTGTGACGTTGGCCAATGGCCAACCATGAACGTATTAATTCATCGAGCCTTGTGAATTAGCGTGCAACGATAATTCTTTTTAATGTCAAATATTCTGTTCTCAAACCACCTGCATTACATCAAATATATGTATATTTCGTTTTAACTCTTGGACGAGAAGTAGCTGCTATGATTAGGCCGCAATCACCAAGTTAATTAAACAAAGTTGGGCTAGAAAATGTGGATGCTTGAGTACAGATCTGTCTTTCATGTAATTTCACATTTCACTCAGCAATATGGTTGATCTTTAATTCTTCTTATTGTTGATATCTCTCAGTTGAGGGGTCTTACTTGGACAATTTCTTCAAATCCACTGCAAAAATGGATCCTTCAGAGGTCTTGGTTTCTTCTGTAATCTTTCAAATTAAATAAAAGAATAACGTTTTGATTGAGCAGTTGCCCTGTTCTACCTGAATGTTTATAAAATCCCACTGTCTTGCAGCGAGCAGCCTTCCTCGAAAACGATAGAGAAATGGAAGTTGCTCATTCAGTTGCAGCTACTGGTGGAGATACGGAGGTCAGATTAGGACATTTGAATAATATTCTAAAAGAACAATTCTATAATGTTACTTAGCTGGTTGTATTTATGTTCGTTTTTGAATTAGTGAAAATTTAACTTCTGTAACTCTATGTCAGTTAAGTGCAAGTGCACATTTTTTCTGCTTCCTCCCATTTGTTGATTTTGCCTCTTGTAGTCCACCTTATAGCTAAAATACAGATGCATGATTGTTAGAAATCACTGTAAGCGTTTTTGTTACAAAAAGCGTGATTTCTGTAAGCGTGATTTCTGTATCTTAAGAGTCAAACAAGGGTGGCACGTTATTATGTTAGTTCATACCGTTTAGGGTTAATTGATAAATGGCGAGAAAGCGGTAGGCGGATTCTAAGCGGTCAGGGATCGTTTAGCGCCTAGGCGGGCGCTGGTCGTTTAGGGCAGCCTGACCGCCTTCTCGAACAGAATACATACCTTACTTACTCACATGTTCATGAGCAGCCTTTGTGTTCTTTTTGGCTCATCTCTGTGCTCGTTGATAAGATTGACTCCATTTCCGATTTTGACAGGCGTCAGACAATGTCGACACACATTTTATCTGTTTCGTATGTGTGAATGGTGAGCAGCTTATCTGTTCTACAGAATTTGAAATTGTTCATCTCCTGCATCTATCTAAATATTTCAGCTATAATCAAACGAATCTGCCCCATCCCCTTGGTACCGTGACAACAACATTGCACACTTCTTGCTCATGAAAATTGCGCAGTTGCTTGCCGGATGATCTTCCAATTCAGAATTTTCAATCTTACTAGCGCATGTTTGATTATTTCCGTTTGTTCTTACAGGACAACTCTATGAGCTTGATGGAAGGAAGGCGGCACCCATTTCACACGGTGCATCCTCACCTGCAGCACTCTTGCAGGTGCCGGTTCACTATATTCTATGGTTCAAGTAAAATAACAGATGTATCTTCAACTTGTTATTTGCAATTGTTTTGTAACACAGGATGCTTCAAGAGTTATTCAAAACTTTATCCAGAAGAACCCAGATTCCATCAACTTCAATGTGATTGCAATTTCGAAGACGAGCGCTAAAACTGATGGATAGATAGCAGCCTATGATCGCACTCAGTCAACCTCTGCCAGGGGGTTTAGAAGTTTGGTTGCTCTTTTTTATGGTTTGTTTGTTAATGCAATTTGAGTTGTGTTTTGCGGACCATGAACGACCAGGAGCAGCACCACCGAAACATATCCCCGCATCCTCTGCTTTTGAAATGAGAAGTTAATCTAACAAGAAGACTGGTTAATTTTTGGCCTGAGCTTCTCCTCTTGTATAATTATTAAAACAAGATTAGCTGGTATCCAAATTCACATGTAATTTGAGTAATCAATCCCCGGGTTTATTACAGACAGAAAATTGAAATAAAATTGTTAGAAATACACGTACACACAAACACAGCATTCAGAAACATTACATGGAAATACGATTCAGACGAAAGAGACATTCGTTTCTGACAAATTCCAACCAAATAAGCAAACTCCGCTCTAACGCCCAGCCGCCTGCTGCCCCAGATGTTCCGCTCTCTCCTTCACATCCTGCGTGGCGTGTCCAATCCTCTCCCTCGCCCGTTCCAGTTGCTCCGACCCGGCGGGATGCTTCCCGGTGGCGTATCGATACATCCAGTAAAACACGAAGCTGGCGGTGGCGCCAAACCCACCGGATGTGACGAACCCTGCAAGGATCAAGAAAATGGTGATGGCAGCGGGCACGAGAACAGGGCTGAATATAACGAGAAGCGGCGTCGCAAGGACGAGGCCAATGACTGTGGCCGCCAGAGTTAGGCCGGAGAGGACCATGAGCGAGCCGCCAAGCGTGACGGCGGTGGTGGTCTTGGCCACCTTACGAGTTAGCTGCTGTTGCTGCTGCTGCTTGTGTTGAGGGTCATAGTGGGGGTCATAGCGGTTTTGAACCTGCGCCATCAGGGTAAATTACAGAGCTTCAAGAATGGAAAACTTGGTGAATTGGAAAATGCTTTGTTGTGTGCCCCTGGTTTATAGAGAGGTGATTCCCATGGCGGTGTCTCGTGAGAGATGTTCAGGGCGTGACGTGTTTGAAGACTGTGAGGTTTG
Source organism: Pinguicula primuliflora (assembly GCA_025802335.1). NCBI lineage: Eukaryota > Viridiplantae > Streptophyta > Magnoliopsida > Lamiales > Lentibulariaceae > Pinguicula > Pinguicula primuliflora. Next base: position 21,422 of record JAOYMZ010089996.1, read on the forward strand.
CATGGTTTGAAGCCTTTATGAGGAGACACGTAAGTTCAAGTGTAGGTGTAGGCATGTTTTTATCTGCAAGGAGTTTTAATGTTCTTTCAGCAAGTATAATTTTTTTTTTCGTACTTATAATCTTTCTAATTTTCTCTGTTAACATACCTAAACTTTTTTCGCCTATGGGGAGGTATATTCTAAACAAGCTCCTTACATTTTGAATTTTATTCTTGGCCGTCCGTTATTAATTTAACGGTCAGAAATTAATTACTTAGTTTTTAAAATATTGTTAATATGACGGTTGGATAAACCATAAATGTTCATAATTAAAATCCTGGACCGGAGGGGTGCGGGCCTAGGGGTGCACATTTATCCCTATTTTTTTTAATAACTCAACTTTGACACATTTTCATAAAACTTATGTGGCAACAATTACAACTACATATTAAAAAATGAGTGTTGTTGTGTGTGTGGTTGTGATGAGTGCCACATAAGGAATTTATGAAGTGTTTCAAAGTTGAGGGTACATGTATCATTACTCTCTTTTTTTTCCTCTACCTGCACTACCCGCACCCAGATTGATGCCCTCAAAATTTGCACCCTATGTGAAACGCAGTCGTTAATCGTACGTGTAGGCACTTGTTCGGAATATAGCTTCCCATAGTAGAAAATTTCTGCAGAATAGGCACACGTGTCTTTAACCTGCTTCCCGATTCCTACAAGTCTGCCACATCTTTAAAAGCCGAACATCTTCGTTGCACTCATCCAAAACAAAATGTCCAAGCGCAGCATCCCAGTTCATGAAAAAAAGTTGAACAAGAGGAGCAGCAGAAAACCCACACAAGCATTCAAACCAATCTTCGATTACATGAAATCGGATGACTACATGTTTGCTTCTCTGTTTCATCCTCAACCTGCTGGTGCTGCTTCTTACGGTAACTTACAAAACTTGTCCCTCTATTTGTCTTCTTGCCTTTTCCTGTCTTTCATTGCATCTTTGGTAGGTGAAGGTGAAATTGAGCGCACGATGAAGAAAGAGATGCAAATTGTGGAGGAGGGTATTGGCCACTACTTGAAAAGCGATTTCTTCCTCTATGCTCCTCTGGGTACACTACACTCTACACGTTACATTAGAATGAAGTAGTGTTTGCAGTTGATAGGCCATGTGTATTTTTTCAGTCGATGAAGAGAGGTTAGAGAGGGGAGATGAAACATATGTACGTCATGGTGAGGATGATGATAACATACAGATTACACCTTATCAACATGTTCATCTACGTCGCCGACGCCGGGAGACAATCAAGCATATGGTTTCCCCAAATTTTGAAACCTCGTCTTCTCCAGGTTAGGTTACATATATTTGACGCACGAAAACTGAGAGTGTGTGTTTTGTTTGACACGAAATTGTGTTCTCTTGCATTTGCGGCAGGGAAAGTCAAAGTGTTGACACGGCGACAAGCACGCAGCATCTTGGAATCGGTTTTGTAAATGGACCATTTCACAATTTGTGTTGGTAGATTATGATGTAGTTGTATTCGTTTTTATGTTATCCACCTTGTAGCTTATGCTTCAACTTCACTGGAAAAGCCAGGGTATCTAGAGAATTATGTAATGGATTTAGGAATATTGGTATACCAGTGTGGGCTGTAATTTCCTGATATGAGAACTAGGGATACCAATGAAGCCGGATGAGTCAGAGTCGTCTCACCCGGATCCATCCCGGTTCGTTTTGGGCTGGGCTAAACTTGCTCCATTCCGAGAAATAATTATTTTTTAAATGTAGATTACAAAAAAATATTAAAAAATAATGTTTAAAGTGTAAAAAATTATAAATAAAAAAATATTTATATATTAATATAAATATTTATATATATTAAAAATATTTATATATATTAAAAATATTTATATATATATGTTGTGGAGGGCATAGGGTGCCACTTTCCAAGCTCTGTCATCCGATTGATCAAATGAGACAATTTTTCCATACAAAGAATAAAGATGTAGAGGGAAACTGGGTTGTCCTAACGAACACCTCGCTGTGGATGAAAAAGGTTCACCCTTCAGCCTATTCCACACAACCTGTAGCGTTGTGTTTGACAGGGAGTTCTAGATCAGCTTGACGAGGGAAGAAGGGATACGAGCATCCATTAGTGTTTCTTCAACGAAGGACCACTGAATCTGATCGAATGCTTTCGTCAGATCAACTTTAAGTGTCATCCATTTCTTCCGCCCCTTTTTCAGATGAAGTTCATGAATAGCTTCTTGTACAATTACAATATTGTCCACAAAAGCATCCTGCACAAGAGGGACCAAAGAGGATTGGATTTTTTCCCAGTTGTGTTGAAAGAAGCTTGGTGATAATCCATCCGGTCTTGAGGCCTTGTTGTCTCCCATGGTAAATGCAGCCTTCCTGATTTCATCTGGGGAGATCGATTATGACAGTAGGCTGCATAAGTGGGAAGGCATGAGAGGGGAGTCATTATGAACAGGATATCCGCCATGGGTGGTATGATCTTCTTCTTGGTATAAATTGACAAAGAATGAAGTTATCCCTTCTGTGATAATCCGAGGATCAGAAGTCCAGGTCCCATTACTCAGTTTGAGTTTGGAGATATTGCAGGTCTTTCTCTTCGAGCGATGGATAGCATGAAAATGTTTGCTTTTCCTATATCCATAAGCAGTCATATGGCTCTTCGATTATGTAATTTCAGCTCGTGCTCTTGAGATAGGATTTGTTCTAGTTGAGAACGAAGCTTGATCTCTAGATTCAATAACCCTTGATGCTGCTGCGTATAGTTCACCTTCTGAATTCCCTCAATAAGACCTAGGAGGCACTGCTTCTGAATGTTCAAATCTCCAAATATTGTCCGCCATGCAGGAAGTCTGTTCAAGAAATCAGAGAGGGCAACAGGGAAGGGTTGATTCTGATTCTAGTTTTCAACGAACCATCTATCCCAGTCTTTTGAAGTTCCCAGCAGTTTAAGTATTTTTTACTTGTAGACTTTTCTGTGTGGGTTCCTCCTTCAATAGTGGTTATAAGGGCACAATGATCAGATGAAATTCGGGCGGAGTGCTGCACTGATATGCGATCAAATGAGCTCAACGTCGCTTCATTATAGAGAACTCTATCTAGATGCTCCATACAAGCACCTCATTTCCATGTGTAGTTGGATCCAATATATCTTGCATCCAAGAGATCTGCACCCCTAATTAGATTACGAAAAAATTTATGCCCTTGTGAAGGTTTACCTCCTAGTTTTTCCTCGGGTTTTGTTAGAGCATTGAAGTTGCCCATGAGGATCCAGCGGGCTACGATGTTCTCTGAAAGCGTCTGGAGGGCGGGCCACAGGCTTCTCCTAGTGCTCGCCTGAGGACTTCCATACACAACTGTGCATTGAAAAGGTAATGAATTTGGGTCCGGGATGAGGGTGTGGAGGTATTGTCAATCACTAGAAATGATCTGGACAGAATAGCTCTCGCACCACATAATCCATATTCCTCCTGAAAAATCGATTCCTTCTATGCGGTGAGAGTAGTTGAAACCACTAGAACTCACTATGTGATTGACCTCCGTCCCACTAATTTTGGGTTCCAAGATCATGACAATATCAACCGATAAACTTTCACCAAAAAACGAATGGTCGCTAGAGTTTTGACATTAGATAGCCGTTGGCAATTCCAGCGTGGAGCATTTGAGCGTAGAGCGTGGAGCATGAAGCATAGAGCGTGTTAGCATGGAGCATAGAGCGTGTGAGCGTGGAGTATGTGAGCGTGGAGTATGTGAGCATGGAGCGTAGATCGCATGAGCGTGGAGTGTGGAGCGTGGAGTGTGGAGCGTGGATAGTTTATTGAGCTGAACTAAATGATTAACTATGGAAGCTGCAGAATGACCTAATCTCTCATGCCAGATTAGAAGGAATTAAGACAGTTTAGTATTTTATTCCTTTTCTTCCTTTTCTTTTAATGCATTTTAAGTAAAAGAACAATAAAAGTAAATAAAAAATGGAATAGGAGGTTACCTTTCAAAATAGAATTTTCGCCGAAGTCACATGTCCAATTATTCCCTCGAATTTTGGTATGTCTAACAACTATAGGTAGGGTGGAAGTGATTCATAGGTGATAGTTGCCAGAATTCCCGCTTTCCCACAACAATCCAAACTCATTTCAAATGGGATTTAAGCAAATCTATCTCCACACATATAGGTGCATAGTCGGCCTTGTTGGATCCAAGGTCACGATTGAAAATACAAATATACGAATGCCTGGAAAAGAAGGAACTCTGCATTTGGGTCAGAACAATTGAGGATTTGCAAGTCTACTTTACTTCTTAATATTGAAGTTAGTTGTATAGTTGGTTAAATAGTTAAAGAGTTGCATAACTGGTTGAATAGTTAAAAGCCACTTGTATTAGGCCCATTTGAGAATAACCTAGCTGAATATAAAGATGATATGTAACCTAATTGTGTTTCGTGAAGAATCCAACGAAGACAATTCTCAAATACGTCGTCTTCATCCTTTTACAGGTGAAAGCGCCAACTAGTGAGACGCTTTCATCCCCCATTTTGCAGGAACAAAAGGATAAAGTAAGTGAGGATCTGGATAGCCTCAACCTAGCAGTCCCTCTAGCTCCAAAAGCTCCTTCCCTCCGAGAACATGGGCCGTGGTTGTTGGCGGGAAAAAAGGGTAGAAGAACGTCGTTTGCACTTGTAGTGGGTGGACAAAACAGCTTGAAAAGGCAAACCCCTTCAAGTACAATGAAGCATCACCCTCCAACCCACGTTATTCCTCTGCATCTCGTTTCAACATCCTGCAGGATCCGGAAGTGGAGAACGATCAGGGTGAAAATCCAACAGTAACAGAGTAAGGTAAGTCCTTCGCTTTTAATTCTATTGCTAGTATTAACACCTCTGCTATTAGTAATGCAGCTTCCCAAGCTCAAAACAAACGCAAGCTTCTCAAACTAGTTAAAGGCCAGTCTCACAAAGTTATGCTCAATAAATGACCACAACATACACACCATGCCGAGACATCAGGAACCAACGGGAAGGAAACATCACAACCTGAAGGTAATCACCACCCTAGGAATACCTCGGCTAATCACATGGTACACGCGAGCCCCCACCAGCAAGCCATCCTTAGCACCGTAGACACTACCCGTCTT
>JAOYMZ010089997.1:0-10870 GCA_025802335.1 Pinguicula primuliflora
GCAGATTCTGCGGGAACTAAGCCATTACCAGCAAGCTAGTTTATCATCCCAGTGGAGGGTTGCCATGCACAGGAGTATGATGCTTTGATGGCTAATGAAACCTAATCTCTATGTCCTCGACCATCAACCCAAAAGGTGATTCGAAATAAATGGGTTTATAAGATCAAAGAGAAGCTACATGGCAGTGTTGACCGGTACAAGGCTCGACTTGTGGCTCGTGGATTTGAGCAAACTTCAGGTGTTGACTTAATGAAATCTTTAGCCCTGTCATTAAGTCTGCTACCATTCGGATTCTATTATCTTATGCAGTGCAGTGTGATTAGATCATCAGACAATTGGATATCTCCAATGCATTTCTGAATGGAATTTTGGCCGAAGAGGTTTATATGGAGCAGCCACAGGGATTCATATCCTCTAAATTCCCTGATCATGTATGCCGTCTGCATAAGACTCTTTATGGTTTGAAGCAAGCACCTCGAGTATGGTATCTATGCATGTCACGAGCCTTACTCGATTATGGGTTTACTTGCTCCCAGTGTGACACATCACTATTCCTCTATCAGACGAAGGATATCTCTATTTTTGTCCTCGTTTATGTATGATGACATTCTAGTCACAGGCACCCATCGTCAGGAGATTTTTGATCTTATTAATCACCTTCAGGACACATTTAAGCTTCGAGATTTGGGTGACCTTGGATGCTTTCTCGGTATACAGGCAGTCAGGGCCCCTACTGGTCTGCAACTTTGCCAATGGAAATACATTATCGATATTTTACACCGTACGCGTATGGTTCGGGCTAAGCCCTTGCCTTCACCATGTTCGTCTGGCCCTCGGATGAGTTCCCTTGATGGAGAGCCACTAAGACTTGATGATGCTACTATATTTAGATAAATTGTCGGTTCACTCCAATATTGTACTATAACACGTCCAGACATCTCCTTTGCAGTGAATCAACTATGTCAACACATGAAGAATCCAACAATGACTCATTGGGCAGCTGCTAAGAGAGTTCTTCATTACCTAAAGGGCACGGTAGATCATGGTTTCTGGTTCTCTCGTGATACTAAGGGAGAAGTGTGTCTTGAAGGGTATAGTGATGCTGATTGGGCGGGTGATCCTATTCCTGATGATCGTCGTTCCACTACAGGGTACTATATTTATCTTGGGAACAACCTCGTATCATGGATGTCAAAGAAGCAACCAATTATATCTAGATCGAGTACAGAAGCCGAATACAGGGCTCTAGCTATTACTACTGCAGAACTCTATTGGCTTCGATCTCTACTCAAGGAATTTAAACGGCCTGTTCTATGGTGTGATAACTCTGACACTATGGCCCTGGCATCAAATCTGATTTTTCATGCTCGAACCAAGCACATAAAAATTGATTACCACTTTATTCGAGAAAAGGTGCTCAACAAAGACATTGTCTTGGAGTACCTGTGCACAAATGATCAAATTGCTGACATACATACTAAGGGCCTTGGCATATCAAGATTTATGTTCTTTAGAGATAAGTTGAAGGTGATTCAACTACCTTTAACTTGCATGGATACAGGGCAGCGGCTCGTAGAGGACAGATCAAACGGCCAGAAGTTAAGAAAGCTGGAGATCCTCAAATTCAAGGGGGATGTAAGCGAGATTGACGAGAAGATTGATGAAGATTGAGGAATAGTCAAACTTACCTTGAATAGCTTATTAGAAGCTTTCCTTTGTTAATTGTACATTACATATACGACTGTAACTTGAGATCTATATAATTGGATACACACAAGCCTTTGAATCATTGAGGATTCACTGCTTATTCCTCTCAATCTTCTCTGTTCTATTTCAATATTTTCACCGCCAACGGGAAAAATGCTTGTTAGTGGTGAGGCAAGGGGATCGCAAAATATAAACGAAGTTCACAGAGCCTCCAACAACTCTGCTCAGTTCCAATCACTTCCTCCTACTCCAAGCATTGATATTATTCGAGCATCCTCTATGGAGCCATTTGAAGAATCTCATCCAATCACAGCAGGGCCGGATGTTAACCTGGACCGGCCCATGAGCCGACTCAGCTGCAATGTTCTGAGCCACCTTGATATGTGGGTTTTCGTTTTTGGGCTTTCCACCTTCCACTTGTTTTGTTTTTCGGCCGATGGCTTTCATTATATATAAAAAAATTCATAATGTTGTGTTGAACCTCCCCATATTCAAAACTTCTACAGCAGGATCAGGAGCCTTTGTGAGGGCAGCTTTACCTTCAAGCCAACAGTTGTCCCATGATAGCCAAAACATGATGTAAAGTACAAATATATGCCATCGTTTAGAAAATATATGTCTAAGAAATGATGAATCGAAGCCATGAAATCTCACCTCATCTGGATGAAATTAAAAGATCAAATTAAGGTAATAATATAACCTTGATTAGCTAGTTGTGAATACAATAAACATTGCATGAGGCATGTAAGAATAAAATTTGGTAATCTGTTAAAGCAAGAAAAGGGGTAGGAAACTCGTATACCTGATGTCAAAGTCTTCATCCTTCCTCACAGCATCTTGGGCAGCTTTAATTGGCTTCGTAGCGTTCCGGAGAGATAAGGGAACTGGGGTATTTGGAGGTCTTTGTTGCATCTAAACATTAGCATGAAATCTGCAGCATGTATAGCCCCTATAACCACTGAGTGACCCATCTCTATCTCCTGGACCAACCTCCCACTACTGATGTACCGCACTTAAGTGAGATATTTAGGTTCATAAGCAAACAATTCATTAACGATTCCAACGCGGAGCATACTTGCAAGAACCTCTGAAGCTCGAATCAAGATTGACATAACCAATCTACAAAATCATGATTGAAACTGACTGATTTGCAGAAGGGAACAACTCTGCGTTCGTTTATCTTCTCTTCAAGTTTCATTTTTGTAGGTAAGGTTCTTCCCCCCGAAAAAAGGTATCGTCATGTTTCCTAAACATGCACATTGCAGATTAGGAAATCCAATAAAAGATTTCACTAGAAGATTCCTGCATAATAGAAGTTTAAATTATCAACTCATGCAACTTAAAATAAAATTTCTAGATTCCTTACATTCTACAAATTAATCAGGCCATGTGCCAACATTAATGGAAAACACTTATATCTATCCTTTTAAGATCAAACTTGGATGTTGCAAGCTGCAACATAACCAGGGACTACAAAATACAATGTCTTGCACTGATTTCCTAAAGCAGCTTCATGAAAAAGTAAAAAGTTCAAATCCACAATGTTAATTCATACTCAAAATATATCAGAGAAGAAATAGAGCAAAAGGAAACACATTCGAATGAGTAAAAAGTAGTATGCAACATCATAATCCTGAGTATTTATGTCGAGCTCCAGTTCATCACCTTAAGAAATTGAAAGTCAGCCCATTAGTATCGTTTCCCTAGTCCAGTAAAAAAAAGTGGTCATAAAGAATAATGCAACCATATCGATAAAAAGAAAAGAACATGATTCAAAATGAGATATAAGTTATGGAACTAACGGAGAAGTTGGATGGAAGAAGGTCTCAAAAGTGGAGACGGAAAAAAGATAAATCAAATGGGATGCTTTAGCAGATAAGCCTGGATGGATGAAGTCCATTTCAAGACAAACCATTGTCTTTTTCTGGAGAAGTTGAGGTTCAACGTAAAACTGGTGGGAGAGAAAAACAAAATACAGAACACATAAACTGTGATTAAATGCATAGCAAGGGCTGCTGGTGAACTCATAAAGCTTCTCTTGAATTATTTGTGTAGAAATTGATTAAATCACATCGACCCATTTGAGTAAATCCTGTCCGCCAAAGCCCCAGCAGAAGGGCAAGCCCCAAATTTACCCCAATATGTCTATTTAGCAAAACAAATAGGATAATCATTGAATGAAAACCCAAGTTCCAAAAAGATACTGATAGATTGATACGTCACTCCATCAGAAAGGGTTTAACAGAAAAAGTCTCACCCAACAAAATACAAAGAAATCCCAGTAAAAAATAAGCATAAGAGCAAAACCAATTCATGGGATAAAGTTTGTGGACAAATCGTTAGAGCAAAACCAATGTCTTCAAATTGAAGAGAACGATAACTGCTCATGGGCACAACAATATGTGGAGCAAAAGATGTCAACTTTCAATGTTCAAAAACTAAATCATGAACAACATAATACAGAATATAATAAAACTATAAACATCAAGCTGTTATATGCTGTGTTGGGCCCTGAGATAACCACCTTCACTCCATGACCAATTTTAAAGTCAAAAGGCAAGGAAAAGTAGAATCACCAGGAACTTGTCATCTCTCTACATAATGGAATGTCAAAGGCTTAAAAACTCAAATGAAAGAAGGTTTCGTGAACACCATCTTTGAAAAATACATTCAAATGAATAAATGTGAGCCTTAAATTATTTTGATGAGATTGGTTAATCATCCATCCATAAATCGGCAAGTAGTACAAAAGAGCACACAATTGGAACAAAGAATTCACTCAAGCAAAAGAGCATACAGTTGGATAATTAAAATGGAACTGGAGAATTAAAATGGAACAATGAAGGGACGACGGAACTGCATCCCTATATAGACTGTCAGAGACCGGAGGGATTGGATCAAATCCATTTGAAAATTAACGAAATAGATTTGGTGGATCAAGAGTTATCAGATGGGAAATGCGAGTTTTAGGAGAGAACTCCGGCTTGGGGACAGAAGCAAATCGGTGAAGATGGGAAATTCAATTTTGAGCGAGAAGTCCTACTTGGGGAGGGAAACAAATCGTTGAAGAGTTATCAGATTTTGAGTAGAGAATGGTTGAAGAAATCGATTATTTTGTCGTGTGGTCACTGTGGGATCTGATAAAATCTATAACCTACCAAGAGAATGAAAAAAAAAAAAGAATTGTGTTTAGTGATGTGGCAAATGCGGGTGAAGTGGTCATGATGTGGTGAAAAACTGAATGCTGAGGTGGCGAAAATTTGATTTTCTTGTGCTGACGTGGACTGACCTATTTTTGTATATAGACTAGATATTGCCCGTGGCTTCAAGCCACGGGTCGAAGGGCATCTAATTTTTCGAAAGAAAATAACCCACACTGCCCCAATACCCACCCACCCCCGCACTGAACTTTAGGAATTAGAAGCAGTGCATATCATAATTGATCTTTCGTTGGTAACAATAACACTCACACCATACTCAATAACATAAGCATCAAATTTGCACATCAATGGAAAATTCAGAAAGTCCAGATTTGTAGCCCTTGAATTTCGTAACTATGTCAATGAGTACGTTATAGAAGAGAATGTGGAACCTATTTTTCTTGGGGACCATATTATACTGAAAGTGAAATGCTCCACTTCCAACCAAAGTTCATCTGCATGACCCATAGTGAGCAGTGGACCCATAGTGAGCAGTGGACCCACAGTGAAGGAGATGACTTGTTTCTTCAGCAATTGCCTAACACGGACACACAAAAATCATTAGATAATATCATTTGACAACCAAGATTGAAATTTTGGAAAAACATACAGATTACCAAAAAAAACTGCAATGGATGAAGGTGGGAAGCGAGAAATCTTTGAATCGTGGCTTTTTCTACACCAAAAAACAATCAATCCGTAAATTATTATCTAGATGCAAAACCATTTAAATTTGATAGGGAAGAGGTCCATTGAAACAGGCAGCCTAAAACATCCGATTTGATTAAACCAGTGAGTAAATTACTCACTGGCATGGAGGACTTTTGTCTGTAAGGTACAATTTCCAAAAGTGCTGCATGCTGCTTTTATTGTTCCTAAGGAAATGCAGCAGAAGTTGATACCCAAGAGAAATGGTGATGAGAACTTATTTCTGCCAGAAAAACGTAAATCAGCACATGCTGATAGGTAGAAACAATCAAAGCAACATGTAATGAACCGAAGACATCTCAAAAGAAAGACCCAATTGGTGATGCCTCATTCCCCCTAGAGTATTACATTTCACCTATATTTTCCAAAATATATGCACCCCTAACTAACCAACACCCCTCTGCACAAACTGGGGTGGATCAATACCGTTTTCATCAAAATAATTGTGTAAAGAAGAACATTAAAGTTAGATGAATGGTTGAACCTGTCGACTCCCTTCATTTGAACCTCTCGTCACCCTTCAGTTGGATAAGCAAGGAGCAGCCTTGCAAACATTGCAAACCTGTGAACAAAACAATATGCAGGATAAATGTTGATGGTTTTCAAATCAAAAAAATGCGCTAATTGGAACAGAAAATGTAATTTCTTTTTTTATTTAAATAATGGCTTCCATAAAATGCAGGAATTGACATAACCTTCCAATTGATTGAGCAGCTCAGTTTTGATGGTTGTCGTCAAAGTTCCTTTCTGAGCGTATACTTCATTTTTTTCTGCAATTAGAGAAATAAAAAATGTCAATTTCATATCTACAGCCCCGCTCATAAATTAGAACGCAACAGCGAAGGGAAAAGGCAAGCCAAATATGTCCCAAAGTCCATCAAAACAAACTCAAATAATGGTAAACGCAAAATTTGTATCCCTGCTAGGCGTACTCAATTGGTCGAACAGGGTGGCTACTGAGTGATCAACTATTGTTCTTCAATTGCATGGTTGCCACCTCTGGGTCATCTCTGAAATTCAATCTGAAATGGTAAGAGGCAGTCTCAAGACAACACAATCTGAACATAAAAGGCAGACGTTTTTACTATGATTATGGTTTAAAACTCTCATGCAAATCATACTGAAAATTGTCTGCACAATGCTTTCAAAACTCAGCTTCAACTTATTAACCATAGATATGTTTCTTTGAGTCTTCAAATGATCATGAAGTATGATTATGATGATCCCAACAGAAGCAAGAACACACGCGAATCAATTAACAAAAATCAATTGAAATGAACCAAGAGTAATGAATTGGGATATCGACATCTTACTATCAACATGTTGGGAGTTTCATGCTCGTCGGAATCCCCTCCACTCAGCTGGTCAGCAAAATGAAAAAGTGAAGCAGCTTGCTGATGATAAAAGTGAAGTAACTTGTTGATGAATATAAAATCCAAATAAAAGCACCCAGCTGATGATAAATATTTGTACCAATCAAAATGGCTTTCCCCACAATACTCTTCGGAACCCATTGTGTTGAATCAAATGTATAAAACTTCCTGTGATTAAGGAGCCTGAGCCTCTGTAAGCACGACATCTTTTCAATCTGGATCTGAAAATCGAACAACCAAAAACACTTACAAAAACCCATGAATCTCTTCCTATGCTCTTCAATGTTTCTCTGCAAATTGTATCAATAAACAAACATAAGCAGAGGGTAAGAGAAGAGACAAAACAGACAAAAGGAACCATACCCAAATTCGAGAAGGCCCTATGATGAATTGAAGAGAGCCCCATGGTGAATTGAAGAGAGCCCCATGGTGAATTTGGAATGGGTTGATCAATTGAATGAGAACAGAAGAAGACGAAAAATCAAAGGTCAATAAAGAAAGGGGAAACAGAAGAAACGGAAAACATTTAAATTCCAGCAACGAAAACTACAACCGATTGAAGATTCATGATTAAAGTAAAGGAGAAAAGTTTACCTCCTCTCCTCCATATGCAAGATCTTGTTCGGCCGACTCGTGTAATTCCATTTCGCAAAACCCTGGATTTCGGCCCCCTTATCATAATAAATCTGCATCAGAATTCAGAACTAAACCAAGTTCAAACAAATTGAAGAATAGGCATAAATGAAATAGCAGCAAGTGGAGAAAAATTTATACTAAACCTCCAGTCGTGCAGAAAACTTGAAGAATGTCACCCAGTTGTAGCCCCTTCCTTCTGGATTGTAAAGCCTACAAAGAGAGTTGAGAGAAGATAACGTTCAGGAGAAAACATTTGATTCTTGAATAGAAATGGGATCCCAATATTCTCATAAGGTTGGGAAGTGGTGCGTCCGTTGAGAAGAGATGTGGGAAAGAAAAATGGGATCCCATTATTCTCCTACCGGTTCGGAAGTGGTGCCATGCGTCGGTTGGAAGAGAAGTCGGGAAGAAAAACTTTGGGAAGGACCGTCTAAATTATGCGAAAACTGCCGCCTTGGGCCACTTTAGGGTAAAATCTATCTCCGCCCGTAAAATTGACCCGCGCCCCGCGAAAAAGGCATCCCACTCTTATAATGTGGACTAGTAATTGCCTGTGGCTTTAAGCCATGGATCCGAAGGCCAACTTATTTTTTTGAAAGAAAGGAGCACATACAGCTCCAACACCTATCCACCCCACCCGCACCCCCCACCACCAACGTCACCACCCGACCATTAACACTGATTTTCTGGATGGTAATGTTCATTCGTGTCTAGAAGAAGAGCTAAACTGCCCGGCAAAATATCCTTATATACAAATCATCAACTCTCCAAATTCCCCCACATTCAATTCAAACAAATGAAAGTACCTAAACCTTTTTTCGTACCTAAACACTTGCTGCGACTAATGAGGGCTCTTTATCTGTGCGTTATCAAGGCTTATACAAACTATTGACCTGCAAGAATGCAACTGTGCTGCAGCTTTTACCGGATGAGGCTCACAATTCATGGAAGCTGTCTTTCAGGAGACTTCTGAGAGATTGGGAAAGTGAAAGACTGCAGTCTCTAGCAGAAGTGTTAACGGAGCAGCTACCCATATCAGATCAAAAGGATAAATGGTATTGGAAAGATGGCGGGTGTTTCTCTGTGAAGTCTGCATATAGATTGAAGATGGCAGAAAGTTCTGCTCCACTTGAACATGACCAGCAAGTACAACGTGCTTGGTGCAAAGTTGTCCCTCGCCGAATTCAGTGCTTCGTATGGAGATTGTTGCAATGGAGAATACCAACTATGGACAACATTATGAGGAGAGGTGTGAAAGTGCAGCAATACCATGAAAGATGTGTATGGTGTGCTAAGGACGTAGAAACCGTAGATCATTTATTCTTTGTCTGCTGCCACTCTGCTGAAATCTGGGTTTCAGTAAACCAGTGGTTAAATGTGAAAGACTTTCAGAAGTACATTCCTACGGAGAACTTATCCACATTCTTAAGCAGAGTAAAAGGGCGCCGAGCTACGAAGATCTGGTTGGCAATATGGATGGCTGTTGTTTGGCACATGTGGTGTGAGCAAAGCAGTGTGAGATACGACAGTGAGGGCATCAAAGATGTGGTCGAAAGGATCAAAGTAGATGTCTGGACATACCTGGAAGCTTTTGGGGAAATACCTTCGGCTGTGACTCTATCTGACTGACTCCTACACCCGAATGTAACTCTAAATATGAATGTAGTTGCAGATTGACACAAAAGTAAGGAAGGATGTGAGAGACTCTGATATTATAAATTGTTGTACATATATTTTTTATTTGAAATGAAAGCCATTTACTTATTAAAAAAACACTTGCTGCGAGCACCTCAAAACCTCTGGCACGACACCTCTTCTTGGAGTAAGGGCTACTGTTGCTGGTAAATATACAAGATTTAGTCATCTATATTCCAATTTCACAGGTGATTTATGGTGGACGAATGAGGTTTACAACATTTCTCATATCAATAAGGACTTTTTTCATGAAGCTAACTTTCGTTAATCTTGCAAATGTTAGATACACAGGTTATTATTACTCAAGATGAAACTTATGCAATAAATGTCATAGCATATGTTTTGATTAGGCAAACTGAACTAAGTCAAAACCTATTCCCAATCAAGATTATAGGTGCAATCAAAGAAAAACAAAATAAGGGTGCACTTTAAAAATATTGTAATGCCAAGGTGGGATGTATTTTTTGGAAAACAACTTTTTTTTTTATGTTCTTTGCAACATCCATCTCCACATACACCTATAACTAAATTCAAAACATCAACTCCACATCCATCTCCACATTTGCACTTTTTTTTTATGTTCTTCATCATGCGTAAACACAGATAGCAAGCATGGTTTATTAAATTACATAAACTTGAAGATTAACAATGTAAGATGTGCACTTGTAACATGACTTACGTCCAAATAGGAAGGAGAGCTTCTCAATTTGTTCACTGGAATGAGTCTATGCTTGAATGCAAGTAAAATTCAAGTATCACAGTGTATTTAAATTGCTTTCAAGGGGCAAGATAAAACTTGGTTACCCCTGAAAATAGCAGGCAAAAATTAATGTATTAATTGACCATGTCATATGATAAATGAAATAAAGTTGAATGGCTTACCATGGTAGCCTTTCTCACCAAATGAATGAAAACAATAAAATCACACTCAACATTGGAAAAAAAATATTAAGAAGTGTTTTTGCAATTATAAATTGCCAACTGAGTACTTAAAAATAAGATACATTGACGCATTAGTGACATGGAATATTAGGTACCTACCAACTGGTTTTGTCTAATATCATCACCCGTCTTAAATATAACCTTGCATAGCCCCATTTGGTTTTCGAAAGGACACCCACCAAGGATGCAATGCACTCGTAATATTGATGGCTCGGATGCTATGAGCGTCAATGAACTGATCACACTATTACAATATCTATGAAGAACGAAGGAAGAAAATTTGCAAGAAGGTTGAACAAAGAGCAACTGTGAACAGCAAAATGATGAAGGTTTATGTGAGGGCCGGTAAATCTTGCTCAGATCCTAGAACACAAGATGTAAAGAGTTAGTACAGTGATATATATGAGATAAACAGAATGTATCTCAAATCCAAAAACAGTATGTATAAAATTTGTAATCCTGAACGCCGAAGCTAGCCAAAGCACAGATCCGTTGATATCACGATAAAATCTATGAGAATAAGCCGTCAGTAACAAAGAACCCGGAGTCAACCGTCAGTCAACGCGTGAGAAACAGCAATACAATCGGATCAAACGAACGAGAGAAGGA
>JAOYMZ010090008.1:0-10869 GCA_025802335.1 Pinguicula primuliflora
CCGGTACTGATACAGAATTTACCGACGGTAATCCGGTACCAATACAGGGTTTACTGACGGTAATTCAGTACTGGTTAATTAAAAAAATAGAAAAAATTGAAGAGTAAAAAAATTAAAATCGGGTCGGTTCCGGTACCATTTTTCCGGACCGGCACCGGATAGCAACTGGTCCTAGTCCCGGTACTATCCGGACCTTTTCAAACCCAGTACCGGTAGTGGGTCGGCACCGGTATCGGATCGGGTTGCTCGGTCTAGTACCGACCCGTTAGACACCCCTACAAGTGATGGATTGCTCTATCAAAGATAATTGAGATGTCTTAAGTTCCATGATTCGGCAAGAAAACTCTACATATAAATGGTGTACATGGTAAATGAAAAGTCTCATGGTGAAGAGGTTATGGCGAATTCATTGCCTCTAAATAAGGATTAGAGTTTTTGGTCTCCTGTATATATATTTTTTATTGATAAGGACAGTAATTGGGATTTACTTAGATGAGCAAGGATTGTACATGACTAGATCTATGCTCACCCCCACTCCATCTCGCGCATCTTCTATGTATATTCTTTTACCCCAAAATACTTTGTTTTATTAGTTGTATAAAAAGTTACAACTTAGATACATACTAGCTAAATGCTACCCTTTAATGTTACCTCCCCATTCGGATATATATGTGGACAGAACCGTTCCTATAGTCAGTTTTACGGTGGTCAATTTTTCCTTGCATGGACAATTTTTTCAATTAGCCATTCGTTCTCGAAATTGATCGCACCATTGGAAAGATTATACATTGAATTTCATATGTTCAAGTTCTGGTGATATTCCTACAACGTTATCACCGTTTAACGGAGGGTTATAAATCCCTTGGGTTAAGTAATCCTAAATAGAGTTTTAGAAATTTCCGGCGACGAAGTCGCCGGAAACCGAACCAAAGCATGGGGCTTTTCATCTACAATGTACAAGCTTTCTAATGGTGCGTTCAATTTCGAGAACGGATGGCTAATTGAAAAAATTGTACACGCAAGGAAAAATCCGACCACAGTAAAACTATCCATAAGAACTGAACTTTATATGTGGATACCTTCTGTGCATATATCCTATTCTTGTTCGTAGTCGTTTTGAAGTATTGAAATAGGCACAAGTGGCACACCAATACAATCCCAAGCTCTAGGGGAAAAAATGGAAGATTGGTGAAACAATTAAAACCATAAAATTTAAACTATGGTTCTAGTATAAGTTGAAGACAAAGAAGAAAAACACCAACCTCTTCGTTGTGATTGAAAGTTGGATGAAAGACCCGATCCCTATTCTGATGGACCTTTAACTCACACTTTGGTCGGTTTGGGATTAAAATTAAAGCCCATTTTGTAAGATGTAATCTTTTTAATTATGTTTTTTTTACTATTATACTATTGAATTACCAAAAAAAATAAAATCCCAAATCAAAAGATACATATCCTTCTAGACTTAGTAATTTATATGCCATGGCGCTCAATGTAAAATCATTTGTGATGCTTATACACCAACCTCGTAAAATCTTTTTGTTTAACCCCGAAAAAAACAATTTTATTAAATGAAGTTGAAGTACATGGAATGAGCTTATGATATACCTAATGAACCTAAGATCTAGAGGCATTGCTTGAAAGATAAACAAACCTTTGTTGGACCTAAGTGCGCTTAAGTGAGGATTTAGAAAACCTAAGTAAAAAAAAGGCGTTCTACCCTAAAATGTTCCTAAGGACTTAGGTTTCTGATTTACATGTGGGTACCTCCTACCCAGTCTGAACCATCTAAGTAAGAGGGTAAATCGTCCCGCATTCTTAAAACTTTTTCCGGCAAACTTATAGGGAGAGGAAAATCCAATAAATGAAAACAGCACAGCACCCGACTTGCATCTTTGTACAAAACTTGTGAATGTATCTATCCCCCGCATATGCCTATCTAAGTGCCTTTTCCTAGCCCTACAGGCGTGCTTGAACTGTACGACCTTAATCCTCGGGTTATCTGTTTCATTACTTCCTTGAGCGAGCTTGCGAGTTATTTTCTGGGCTGGATTATTGTTGGGCCGTTGCATGTTTTTGCTGGGCTAGTTTATGTGATCTGGTCCGCCCTGACCTACCTTATTTTCTGATGTTGGGCAAATTTCTGTCCCTGGCCCATCTGATACACTTGCCTATTGCTGGGATTTTCGGTCCATGATATAAAAGCCCAGTTGGGCTCATTCTAAACCTACTTTTCACTATACTGCTATATCTCTCAGCTGCGGGATTTTTCTCTTCTCTCACAAACCCTAGCTATACTCTCGTTTTGTTGAGAAAATCGCTCTGTTCTATAGCTTCTTGCTGAATTTGAGTCCAAATCTGGACTCCTTACTCCTCGCTCGTTGTTTTGAACCGAGTACTTTGCGGTCTTGAGTTGTTGGAAGGCAGTTCTTTCGAGATTTCTTAACTGGTGGCTTCTGTTTGGGGCCTATTTCGTGATCTATGCACTGATCTTTGATATATCTTGCCTCGGCTTAAAGGATTTGTCGATTTGGGAGTATTTTTTATTTCAGAAGCATATCTCCTTTGAATATTGTTAGATTGATTGAAATCTACTGACATTTTACTTGTATTGTTACAAATCTGAGCCTCGATTCATCCCTCACAGTGGTATCAGAGCGAGGTTAAGGCTCGGGTCATTCTCGGATACTTGTTGCATGTCTCAAATTCTTTGAGATCTAAATGACTCATCGATAGATCTGTATTTTATCGGTTGAAATTTTCGATTATCTGCATTTATCGGCTTAATTCAGAATTTTCTAAACTTCGGGTACTAACTTGTTGATTCTTGTGTAGGTGCTAGTATGTGTATTAGAAGGCTTACACTTTACTACATCAATTCCATCAATATTCTGTTGAGATCTGTGCTTACTGTTATAGCTAGTGTCTCGAAAAATCTGTTTGTGTGACAATATTGTCTTGCATGTGAAGTATTGGGTTTGGATTTGTGTTCTATCCTGCGAAATTGAGATCTGGATATTTTTCTATCTGTTGCAAGTGAGTTGCATGCTTAGGCAGTACATTTCTTAGTTCTGGAAATTAATAGATATCCTGCTACTGCAAGTAGGGGTGGGCATTTGGATTTCGAATTCCGATATACATGGCATTCCGAATTTCGAAATTCTGAATTCCAAAATTTCGGATTGTAATACGAAATGGATCGGGATTGTGATTTGGCTTCCCAAATAATTTCGGAAAGGATTCCGAATTTTGACCGAATTTCGAATTTTGGATTCTGAATGCCCACCCCTAACTGCAAGTCATTAATTCCTACCCTACAGTGAAAACCATCTTGTTTTCAAGCGATTAGTTACTGACATTTGGTCTTTGAAGAATTGCAAATTCTTTAAAACAACTTGTTTTAAAAGAATTGATATTGCTTTACGCTGCACATATTCAAAACTCGGTAGCATCTTTTACTGAAATTCAGCTTACTAAAACCGTCTACAGTCTTTCAAAATCTAAATTCTTCTAGAAGTGCATGTGAATTAGGAGTTTTGAAGCTTGTTTAAAACCTTGTTCATTATCTGACTAGACTTCTAAAGTGTTTACTTGAAGTGCCTAGTTCAGCTTCTGTTCTTTGATTTATCTTGTCACTGGAAAAGAAAGGGGAAACAAACCCAAAAGGAAAAACAGAGAAGGAAAACAGAAACCGAAAAAACCAGGAGGAGGAATATAAATTCAGCAAACAAAAAACAAAACTGATTTTTTTATACACACGGCCTCTTTTAAGTCTCCTTTTATCTTAATTCTGCACTCTCCTTTGTGGGTCTGTAAGCCAAATTTGTCAACCTGTTTATTGCTTTGTGCCTGTGAGCACTTAACTGTTTATTGCTTTGTGCACGCATTAGTACATACGACATGTGAGGCGTTTAGCTTATTCACTGTTACTGCTTTGTGCCTGTTAGCACCATATTTGATGTATTGCTTTAATTTTGAATGTTATCTAGGGGTCTAGAGAGGAGCCCTGTAAAGAGGGCCCTTGAGGACCTCTGTAGAATATCCCGTGCATGCGTTAGTATCTATAATTAGACCTGCCTTCTCTTACCAGTTGTTTAACTGTGTAGACTCTTGAGAAAGAGTCGTCAAGGCTGAAAAAGGAGTCTAATTTGAATCTGAAACTGTCTGCTCATCGTGAGTAAGTGAAATACTTGACCTATCTCTCTTATTTGCTCTCTAGACTGACCTATCTGTTCTGTGACTTGAGTACAATTGTTTAAGACTGTTTAAACATGTCTACTAGAATTGAAATAACACTTTTTGATGGGAATGATGACTCGCATTAAAGCTTTTCTCTCACATTATAAAGTTCATTTTGCATTAAAACTCCTTAAGGATTGGCCTGAGTCTTTTGCATCTAAGGTAGATGAGATTAAGGAAGAGTCATTAAATCTTTTAATTTTGAATTTGTCTGATGCTGTGCTAAGAAAATTAGATGGATCAGATGATCCTTTAGAAGTCTAGGAGAAATTGCATAAGATATATGCTTCTAAAGCCCCTGCAAATTTAGTCTTTGTAAAAGGCTCACTTTTCTCTTGCAAAATGGATTCGGAAATATTTGTTGAAGATAACATAGATGAATTTTTTAAACTCACACAACTTCTGAAAGGAAGTGCATGATCTAGATGAAGAGTCATTGTCCATGATTTTATTAAACTCTGTGAGTGAGGATTTTCTAGTTGTCAAAAATGCTCTTTAGTATTCTGGTTCTGTTCCTAAGATGGAAGTGATAATAAGTGGGTTAAAGTCTAGAGAAGTAGAACTGAAAAATGCAAAACGTGTTTCAAATGTGCTGTTTGCTAAAACTGAAGCTAAAAGTGACTCTGAAAAACCTAAAGCTATGAATAGAAATGAGAGTCAAGGTCAAAATAGGTTTCCTGGTAGAAACCAGAACATACAACAGAATAAAAATTTGTCTAGAGGCTCAAACTATCAACAAAATAGGAATTTTCAAAACTCTTCTAATTTTCAGAATAGTGGTTATAATAGACATGATTTCAAACCTAAGTGCAATTATTTTCATAATTCAGGACATGTTCAGAATAACTGCTTCTTTTACAATAGGGATATTAGAAATTCTAATGCTAATCAAACTGCTAGGGGTGGCCAAAATAATTCGAATGCATTATTTGTGATTGATTTGCATGGTCATAACATGTCTGCTACACATACGAATAATTGCATGCACACCTCTGGTTAGAATGTGAATAATTTTCATGAAAATGATTCGTGTTTGCAAAATATACAACATACTTGTGTGAATACAAATAATTGCTCTACCAGACAGCAACAATCAGATAATGTAGGAGGTATTGTTTGTGACTCTAGAAACCAACCTAGCACATCATGTAATCAACTCATGTATGATTCTGTTTTTCTTGTGAATAATAATAGTGTTGATGGGGGTTGAGTAAAACTGAGTCTTTTTTGGAGGAAACATTGTTTAATGATGATGATTTAACTAATTTTTTGGTAGAGTGTGAAAACTTTAATGCTTGTGAAGGTGATCAAACTGAAATTGTAAAAAATAACTGTTTCTGATATTCTGGATAGTGTTATAGAAAATGAAATTGAACCTAGAGTAGATTCGAATGTATCTGATAGCTTGAATCAAGAATATGTTTTAGTAGTTTCTAATTACGAAAGCACTAATGAGTGGGTTTTAGATTCTGATTGCACATATCATATGTCTCCTAATTTGAATTAGTTTGATAGCTTAGATAAATGTAAGAATAGTATGGCTATAATGGGGAATGATAACATTTGTGAAATCAAAGGCACTGGATATATTTCTTTCGAGTTGGATAATGGCAATAGGGTAAAATTAACTAATGTGAGATATATAACTGAACTTAAACAAAATTTGATTTCTTTGGATATGCTTGAAGAGTCAAGGTATTGGTATTCGTCCAAGAATGGGGTGGTTCTCTCTATATTTAAAAATGATTCTGTGGTTTTAGCTGCTACTAGAAGGAACAGATTATATCTTTTAAATGGTAAAACACTTTCTGGAAGTGCACTCTTAGTTGTAGAATCTGATCTTACTAAACTGTGGCATTTGCGATTAGGTCATATGAATGAGAAAAGTTTGAAAATATTGCGTGATAAGGGTCTATTAGGAAAACATAAATTCGGTAGCTTATCTTTTTGTGAACCATGTGTTTTAGGAAAACAACATAGACTAAAATTTCCTTAAGGTATTCATGTGTCTAAACAGTGTCTTGATTACGTGTATTCTGATCTTTGGGGTCCTGTGAGTGAGTCAACGCATGGTGGTGCCAGATAGTTTATGTCTGTTGTAGATGATTTTAGTAGGAGCGTTTGGGTAATTCTTTTGAAGTCTAAGAATCAAGCATTTAGTAAGTTAAAGAGTGGAAATAACTTGTTGAAACTCAAAAGGGTTTTAAAGTCAAATATTTTAGAACAGATAATGATTTGGAATTCTGCAATTTAGACTTTGATAATTTCTGCACTCTGCATAGCATTACGAGGCATCATTAAGTTAGACACACACCACAACAAAATGGGATGACAGAACGCATGAATAGAACTCTGTTAAATAAAGTTAGATGCATGCTTGCTACATCTGGGTTATCTAAGAAACTTTGGGGGAAACTCTTTACACTGTTGCTTTTTTGGTGAATAGAAGTCCATTTAGTGCTGTAAATTACAATTGCCCTGAATTTATTTGACATGAAACAGTTTTGAACTGACAAATTTGAAAGTTTTTGGATGTGCTGCATATGTTCACAATAGATTAGGAAAATTAGATCTTAGGTCTATTAAATGTGTGATTCTGGGATATCAAGATGGGGTTAAAAGTTAGAGCCTGTGGGATAGATCTGATCCTGGCATGAAAGTGGTGATAAGTAGAGATGTGGTATTTAATGAAATTGATTTCTCGTGTTTAAGTTCAAATCTACAAGTTTCTGAACATATTTTATCTGAATACATACCTAGGAGAATATCTCTTGAGAAAGACATCTCTCCAAAAGCTGATATTGAGGTGGAGTCTCAACTGGATCTACCTATTAAGGTGGAGGTTAAAACTGAAGATTTTATTACAGAATCTTTCCCTCCTCACATTACTTACGCTTCTGAAGTTGTAGGTGAACCCTCGGGTATTGAGAATAAAAGTGAAACTATTGAAAATTTATCAGTGCAACCTATTGAATTATGCTTAGATAATTATAAATTAGTGACGGATAGAGAAAGAAGAATTTTAAAACCCAACCTGAAGTATGCAAACTTTTCGAAAATTATTAATTATGCCTTTATAATTGGACAAAAACTCATGTATTATGAACTTGATCATTTCTTAGATGTTGTTAACTGTTCTGATGCTGAAAAGTGAATTGTTGCAATGAATGATGAGATTAGTTCTTTAAAACAAAATGGTACTTGGGTTTTAGTTCCAAAACCTACAGATAGGAAAGTGATAGGGTGTAGATGGATATATAAAGTAGAGGAGAGAAATTGTGATAGCGAATCTGTTAGGTATAAAGCAAGATTAGTAGCTAAAGGTTTTAGTCAACGTGAAAGGATTGATTTTAATGAGATCGTTGCTCCTATTGTTAAGTTTAAAATCATTCGGATATTACTTTCTCTTGTTGCTTGTTAGGATTTAGAACGTGACCAGTTAGATGTTAAGACTGTCTTTCTATATGGCGACTTAGATGAGGAGATTTTTATGGAACAACCTCTCGGTTATGTAGATTCCTTGATGGAACATATAAGCCGAATGATGTGAAATCATTTCAAGTCTAAGTCATCAGGCTTAATAATGACTTATCAAATTGTCAACCGGGTTATCTTTTCATAACTTGGAGCTTGAAATTTATTTACTCGAAACTCTGTCAATTTGACCTCAATCCTCGGGTTTTCTGGTTCATTACTTTGTTGAGTGAGCTTGCGAGTTATTTTCTGGGTTGGATTATTGTTGGGCTAGTGTATGTTTTTGCTGGGCTAGTTTATGTGATCTGGGCTGCCCTGACCTAACTTATTTTCTGATGTTGGACCAATTTCTGTCCTTGGCCCATCTGATACACTTACCTGTTGCTGGGATTTTCGGTCCATGATATGAAAGCCCCGTTTGGCTCATTCTAAACCTACTTTTCACTATACTGCTATATTTCTCGACTGTGGGATTTTTCTCTCCTATCACAAACCCTAGCTATACTCTCGAGAAAATTGCTCTGTTCTTCAGCTTCTTGCTGAATCTGAGTCCAGATCTGGAGTCCCTGTTGCTCGCTCGTTGTTTTGACCCGATTATTTTGTGGTTTTGAGTTGTTGAAAGGTGGTTCTTCCGATATTTCTTAACTTTTTTCAAAGAAAAGTTAGTTTTATTCCATAGGTAAAAAAAGATATATTTTGTGATCCATGTCTGTCGTACATTTGACGTTTCATTTTCAAGTCCGTGACAGGGTGAATTAAATGGAAATAAACGACTATCTATCACCCTATACATCTCGTCTATTGTTCATGTTACATTTCAAATGGGCAATAAACAGCATTGATAATAATGTTCACAGTGCATAATCCAATAAATGCAATGAGCTTACCCATGTAGATGCTTGAAAGTTGCCAATTTTGAGTCCAGTTTTGACTTCTCATCCTTGTTGCTCTCTTCGAGCAGCTTTTTGTTTTGGCTCTATCCATCATCAAGCATTTGAATCTGTTGGATGCCGAAATTGTCCACTCCCACCCATATCATCAGCATCCTGTCGTTGTTAACAGCATTCTCAACCGAAGGGTACGGAGCCGTTTGGGTGCCCAGTGTGGTCTGCGCTCTTGATTTGAGCTTGTTGAGAATCCATCTCATTATCTTTGATTTTGAGCAGCAACCTGTGTTCGATCCCCTTTACTAGCTGTTGCATTTGATTTTAGTAGCAGCAGGGATCACTCATCGCAGCAGCGTACTCGTTTCCATTTCGCCCAATTGGTGCACTTGCAATGAGAGCGACAGAGGTTACATTGCACATGAAACACATAACAGTCCAAGTTTAGAAAAGGAAATAGATGCACCTTGGCCGGAGATATGAGGGTCCAAAAACACTCATATCTCCGTGATGTATAAAGAAACGGACAGATTCGGCGTTGGGGAGCTGGAGCTAGCCAGAATTCATTGAGTTTCCCCTCTCCTTTTCCGGAATCCAGTCATCCATTTCCAGCATCACAGCATCATTTGATCACCATCCCAGCGCAACACAGGGCAGGACAGTTAGCAGGATATTTTTTGCAACCTGAGAAGTGAATCTTTTAACAAAGAATTCTAAGAGTTTGTGCCAAGTACCTATGCCGAAGATGAGTGCTAATGCTAGCATCATCTCCGTATAACTGTAGAATGCAATGTGACTCCTCTAGGGAATCTGGCTCGCAGTCGAGGCAACCTTGGTAAGTATTTTCCATATCAGCATTTGTTTCATCATCTCCATCAGCCTGAGAACCTGCAAATAAAAATTTTCCTGCACATAGGGGCAGTCCAGCAGGGATGTTTAAGACCATCCTGTAACTCTAGCTGATATGCACTTCGAACCATCAATGGGATTAAGTATTCGGCATAAAAATTATGATCCCCATTTTCATGCCCCCACTTGGCCAATGCTCAGACCATTTTGAGATGTGTTGGTCTGCCAGAAGTGAAGTGGATCTCAAATTCCAGATTTACTTGTATCATATCTCGGATTTTTGCATATGTATAAAATGACCTCCAGGGGCATCCTTGTCCATCTTTCCTCATCAGGAAGGCTATAACCTTATTAATATCCACCTGCACATACTTTAGTCCTCGGTTAATACACATATAAAGTCCAACATATATTGCTTTAATTCGAACATCCTCTGCATCAGTGGATTTGTAGGAGTATCCAGTTATAAATTCATTATTCTCAGCCCTGATAACACCTCCAATACCCACCATATTGTCACCTGAGACTCTGAAACAGGACGTTTGAAGCCTAATCCCCACTTGTGGCTGCAGCGTTGATATGCACTGAGCATCCCTGCGACGTTGAACCACTTTAGGGGAGGGGAGATGTAATGCAGTCAACAATGATTGCTCCCCTTGTGTCAGACTTCCCTTCAGTACCCAATTTAACAGCATATCTCGCAATCGAGCTATTGTCATAGTGATTACTTGGTCTTTTTTCATAGCCTGATCGTCATACATTGTGTGGCATCTAATAATCCAGATGGACCAACAAATACTTATTGGAATTAGCAAAGTCACCCGTTTATAAAACTTGGACCCAGCCTTGTCATTCCATTTTCCTATTCGCACAGATAGATAATCTGAGGGGGCTGAGATGTCGCAGATTTGCTCAAAATAGCACCAGACTTCCTGAGCAATATTTCCAGCAGAAAATAGGTGGTCCATTAATTCCTCTTGTGGATTTCGATAACAACAATGACACTTTAATGCCAGATGAATCCCTCCCCTTTTAATTCGGTTTTCTACTGGGACTGCATCCAAAAATATTTTTCATATCAGAATGCTCATCTCCAGAGGTATATTCGGATGCCAAATTTGTAAGAAACAGTTCTGCTTTGGAGCTCGGTGTCTTATCTGATCCCAGGCTGATGTGAAGCTAAAACTCCCATCTTTAGAGGGTTCCCAAACACTTTTATCCTCCCTCAGAAAATATACAACTGCATCGATGTCCTCCTGCACCTCTCTTGGGAGTTTCAGACCTTTAACATCCCATTCATGATTAATCCTGAGATCTCCAAGTAGCACTCCTTTGGAGTGGGCGTAATGTGATTACCAATGGGACCTCTTGCCGTCCACTTGTCCCACCAGAAATTTATCTTGGATCCATCTCCAGCCATCCA
>JAOYMZ010090019.1:0-10867 GCA_025802335.1 Pinguicula primuliflora
ATGTCACACAGCAAGCTAGCTCCAGCAAAAGTACAAATTTTTGTATGGAAAATGCAACAAGAAGGCCTACCCACCAAACAAAATCTCAGACGCCGGAAGATTTTCCATGAAGAACAACGAATTGAATGTGTAATATGTCAAGAACAAGAAGAAACAACAGATCATCTATTTCGCACATGCACAGTGGTAACCAAAATCTGGAATCACATTCAGCAATGGCTACGAATAACAATTACCCTTGAATCTCCAAAATTGGAAGGGCTCCTTGAATCAAAACTGGAAGAAACTGACGCAGCCGCATGGAAATTAGTTTGGATCGCCATGGTATGGGAAGTCTGGAAAATGAGAAACAACAGATTGTTCAGGGACATAACAATTGATGAACAAATGACTGTTTGCAAAGTAAAAGACTCAGCCTGGAACTGGTGGATTGGAAGCGAATTGGCACAAAAAAGAAGGAATACGAGTCAAGAAATCTCACTACTCAACTGGATGGCAGGGAAATTGCCGTTCAGAAGATATGAATTTGGAGTGCAACCGGAAACAAGATGAGGAGATACGAACTAGAGAATGAGAAGAAACGAACTGTAACAAGAACAAGAGAGTGAGGACCCGAAAAAAGTCTGATTCCTATAAAAAAATTTGTAAACATCTTTTACTGTTTTAACAAAAGTAAATTGCTTACAAAAAAAAAAAAGAGGATCAGAATTATTTGCAATTGTTCCTCATTTAGCAGGCTTACTGCCTGAAAGAGAGTAGCTATCTCTTAGATAAGGAACCTATGACGAAGTCTAGTACTCTTCGGAACTTCACGTTCTTTCTTGTATTAGTTTGAACTAACATATACACACTTTAGGAGTTAGATATGTATGTTAGATATTTATATATAAAAATTCATATAAATAACGAAATATTAACATCAAATTGGGATTTTGAAATCATAATATATCCAAAATAATGAAATAATATATATTCCAACATAATATATAAAACTTAATTATTTCATCGTACTAAATTATAAACATCCCATCCCACCAATAACAATGTAAGCCATCCTTCTGTTGTTTAGAGTTTGGAGAATTTCTTTGTAAACCAGTTCTCGTCGTGTATGCCCAAACTTTTCATTATTTGACTACCTTTTTTTTAGGTAGGTTCATTATTTGATTACCAATCTGCTTCCTTGGTCAGTATGAGTCTGCTAAAAGGAAAGATAACATCTCACAATTATTGCCGGGATATGCAGCACGTGGAGTTTTCTACTTTTTTTTTTTTGTTAGAAGTGTGGAGTTTTCTACTTGAATATGTTATTTGAAGTGGTCAGGAATTTTTTTTTGATAAGTAAAACTATATTGATTTTTAATCAGTAAATTTATATTTGGCTATTTACAATATTGCCCTCATTCCTTGCTATACAATGTTCAATTTCTCATCTTCTTCGCTATCTCTTCCTCGATCCCCAAACCTTTGATTCTCTTCTGGACGACTTCCTCAGTTCACCCGAGCTCCCCCCTGAGATAAAGCCGTGGTTCACGGCACCAAGCGTCGTATGCCTGGACAGGCTGTATCAGGTTGTTTTGTCGTAGAATGAGCCATAATTCCATCTTGATTTTCTCCATGACCTCATCCTCATTCCTAAGTGTTGTTGGAAAATGATCCGGTTTCGTCGTTTCCAGAGCATCCAGGAAGAGATGTGCCATATTGCGTTCTAAATTCGAGCCGTCCATGGAGGTCGGAGCCGCTGCATATGACATTGGATCCCATCAGAAGCTACTCCGCCTGGCACAAGTACTTGTAAATCAAGCCAATTGTATAGTTTTTCCCACAATTAGATCGTTTTTGAGCAGTTGTAGAATAAATGACATTCTGTCTCTTCCTCCTGCGCACAGAGTATGCAATTCGTCGAGGCAATCGGTACACCGCGATGCTGGAGGTTTTCTAGAGTAGGGAGGCGACCGTGCAGAAGGCGCCAGACAAAGAAACAGACTTTGGAAGGTACAATCCAATTCCATGCCCGATTCGCTGCTTTCTGATTTATGTCTTCTGTCCAATTTTGTTGCATAATCTCCGAATAAGTGGTTCTGGTGAACGATTTAGGCTCAATAGGAGTAGTCCAAACCCATGTGTCTGGTTCCTGGGTTGGAGCCGGAATCTGTGCTAATTCCCCCAGTAGCATAACTAATTGTTCCAGTTCTGTTTGGTTACAATGTCCAGACCATAGCCAATTCCAATGCCATTGATTAGTGTAGAATCCCTTCTGTGCAATGGTAGCTGTTTTGTCACCCGCAGCTTCATACAATGTTGGAAACCGTTCCTCAAAACTAAGTTCACCCGACCAACTATCCCTCCAAAAGAATGTCTGGTCTCCCTTACCTACCTTTCTTCTTAAGTGTTGATGAAACCAAGTGTCTGAAATGATATTTTGTCGCATATCAGCCCACCAGGAAGAGGCATGTCTGTGTAACGTTATATCTGGTGATATCAGGTGCCTCTGCACTTGCCCATCTCCATATAGACTATCCAGCACCTTTATCCATAAATGTTCATCATCTAGGATCATCATACGGAACCCCCATTTAGATAACAAGGCAGTGTTGAAATCTTTCAAGCTTTTGATTCCCAGCCCCCCACGATCAAGGGGGTAGCATAGTGTCTTCCAACTTACCCAATTAATCCATCTGCCACCCTCCAGCTTGCCCCCCATAAAAAGTTCTTCATAAGTCTTGTGATTTGCTTAAGTACCGCATTAGGGGCCCGGTATATGGAGAAATAGAACAGTGGTATACTAGTAAGAATAGACTTCAGCAACACGAGCATTCCGCCATATGAAACGTCTTGTTTTCCCAACATGTGAGTCTTTTTTCGATCAGAGTAATAATCGGCTTCCAGGTAGACAGCTTCTTCGAGTTACAACCCACAGGAACTCCCAAGTATTTAAATGGTATGTCCTCAGCCCGACACTGAAGTATTCGTGCATGGCTCATCATTTTCAAATCCTTAGATTCACTGCATACAACTTGCTTTTGCTATAGTTCACCTTCAGTCCAGAAGCTGCCTCAAAAATCTGTATGACTCCTTTGATAGTTCTAGTGTCATTTAGTGTGCCATCACCGAAGATAATTGTGTCATCGGCATATTGGTGGTGTGTAAGGTGAATATTCCGGTGTCCAATTCCATATCCATTCAGCTGTCTACAACTCATAGCCCTATTCAGAAAGATATTCAGCCCCTCGGCTGCAATAGCAAAAAGCATAGGGGATAAAGAACACCCTTGTCTGAGCCCTCTGTGGAGTTGGAATTCCCCACAGGGGTTTCCGTTCAACAAAATTGTCATCTGTGCAGAGATAACGCAACTTCTAATCCAGCTCAAACATCTAGGATGAAATCCCATAGCTGCCATAATATTAAACAAGTACCCCCAATCCACACTGTCAAACGCCTTCTCAAAATCCACCTTAAAGAGAACACACTTCTTCCCCGCTTTCTTTGCTTCATTCAAGACCTCATTAGCTAGTAGGACACTATCCAATATGTATCTCAGTGGCACGAAGCCACTCTGATTTATAGAGATTAGTCTGGGCAGAAACCTCTTCATTCTCGCTGCTAGAACTTTGGACAGAATTTTGTATAGGCTTGTGACCATAAAAATAAGTCTGAAGTCTGTAATGTGCTAGGGGCTAGCTTTTTTAGGTGCCAAGGATACAAATGTAGCATTAAGTCCCTTTACCAGCCTTGAGTCTTCCCAAAACTCATGAAAGAATTGTAGAACAGTCTCTCTGAGTAGGGGCCAGAAATACTTGATGAATTTAAAGTTGAACCCATCAGGTCTCGGACTTTTCCTGCTCCCACATGATTTTACAGCTTGCACGATTTCCTCTTCTGTGAATGGGGAAATCATTTCCTTCCCTTCTGCTGTACTTAAAGTCCTCTCTAGATTCCATTGAGTGAGGGGTCTCGAGAAGGTTCTAGCAGCATAATGTGACTTGAAACTATCATGTAAGAATTTTTTTACTTGAGCTACCTCAGTAATCCAGTTGCCTTCAATGATTATGCCCAATACAATATTCTTGCAGCGATTTTTCTTTAAAGTAGCGTGAAAATAGCTGCTGTTAGCATCGCCTTCAGCAAGCCACCGACTCCTTGATTTGTGGAACAATAGATTACCCTGCATCTTACTTAACTTGAGCATCAGTACTTCTGCTCTTTTTTTCCCTGCTATCTCTTCCTCAGTAATTTTACGCATGTCCCTCCACCCATGTCTTGAACACCTCGAATATTTGGGGGTCTGTCTATGTCCATGTTCCAAAAGCTAATCGATCCAAGTTTGATGCATGTGCTGAAAATGTGTCTTTGTGGGGTATGGAGGCTTGCAAAAGGGATACCACTGCAATAATCCTCATACACGTCACATGATTATCGCCATAGATTGCAATTTTGTTGAGTCTGAATATTACTATCAATCCTCATCCCAATCAAGGAGTCAGGTGGGAGAAATTGATGTCAAACTCACTTGATTGGTTGACCTTATCTAGCTTGCCACAGTCATCTCATGCGCCTCACTCGACTCGCCCTGATTTACACCACAATATTCCGACACAAGCATCTCATGTGCCTCACGCTGAAGCTACATTTTCCATAGCCATCTAGACTCATGCGCCTCACGCGCCAGAGCCATCTCATGAGTCAAGTAGACCATCCTTGGAAGTAAGCGGTGATGTGGTACAGCTAGACTACGAGGGATCACCTCAGTTATCTTCTTCTATGGGTATGCAGGTAAATACTCTTCCTTCCGAGGTTCCATACTAGTGATGTGAAGCCCAAGAAGTATACTCTTGATCACGATTCTAAGGCTCAGCGATACCCTATTGCTGATCTAGTCAGAGGAGTCTCACTGAATCTGCACATGCCTTTGCTACTGCTGTATATGCTGATGAGGTGCCTCGAAATGAATTTGAAGCCATTAGTCATCCTGAGTGGAAGAAAGCTATGGAGGAGGAGATGAGTGCATTAAGGAAGAATGAGACCTGAGAGATATATCAGTTACCTGGTGGAAAAAGACTTGTTGGATGCATATGAGTTTATATAGTAAAAAGGAAAGTATATGAATCTATTGAGCGATATAAAGCCCAACTTGTAGCGAAGGGATACACACAAACTTATGAGATTGATTATTCTGAGACATTCTCTCCAGTGGCGAAGTTAGATACTATCAGGGTGCTATTCTCGATTGTAGCAAACCTAGACTAGCACTTGCATCATTTTGATGTGAAGAATGTGTTCCTGCATGGAGATTTGAACAAGGAGGTGTATATGAAGGGCCACCTCGTTTTTCGGGTAATTTTCGTCCCAATGAGGTGTGTAGATTGAAAAAATCTCTCTATGGCTTGAAGCAGTCTCCTAGGGCGTGATTCGGTCGATTCACTTTAGCTATGAGGAAGTATGGTTATCTTCAGAGTAATTCTGATCATGTTGTATTTTTGAAATGTCGAGATGCAAGTATCACTTGCCTCATTATATATGCTGATGAAATTGAGAGTTTGGGAGGAAACCTCTTCAGAGGGTTTGAAATGAAATATTTGGGAATGCTCAAGTACTTTCTTGGCATTGAGGAATTTAGATCACGACAGGGATTCTATATCTCACAGAGAAAGTATGTTCTGGATTTATTCGCTGAGACTGGACTGCTAGAGTGTAAACCTACAGACGTGCCAATGGTTGTAAACCATGGTTTGAGGATTGTGGAAGGAGCAGAGAGTGCAGGCAGAACCAGATATCAACATCTGGTGGGGAAACTAATTTACTTGGCACATACTCGTCCGGACATCACATATGTTGTGGGAGTCGTCGGCCAATTTATGCATAATCCTCAAAGAGATCACATGGATACAACTTTGAGATTTTGAGGTACTTGAAGGGATCCCCAGACATTTGAATCCTTTATCGAAAGCATGGACATTTGAGGATGGAGGCCTATACAGATACTGATTAGGCCACCAATCCGGTTGATCGACGATCGATAGTTGGATATTTCACTATCGTTAGTGGTAACCTCGTCACATGGAGGAGCAATAAGCAGGAGGTAGTCGCCTTATTGAGTGCTGAGGCATAATTCCGAGACATGGTTCGAGGTGTGACAGAAGTGTTGTGGATTAGGAAGTTGATGACACAACTGGGATTTGCATCATCCTAAGCATGTCCTTTGATGTGTGATAATCGGGCTGTTATTCAAATTGCACAAAATCTTGTCCAGCATGGCTGGACCAAACACATGGAGGTAGATCATCATTTCATTCTCGAAAGTGGATGTGTTACACTTCCCTTCGTACGATCTAAAGACCAACTTGCAGATATCCTGACCAAAGCAGTAAATGGTCGATTGTTTCATGAGGTATTATGCAAGTTAGGTGTTGGATGGTCTACGCCGAACTTGAGAAGGAGTGTCGAGAATTAGGCTCACAAATCTCTTAAAGTTCACGTGAAGATATGGTCAAAAAAAGTGGCAAGAAAGGCAAACAATAAGGAAGATGGACATTAATGATGATCAATATCATGAAGACTTAGAGAGGACATTTGTAAGTAAGCCATATCAATGAATGAAAGTATATGCTTCTCATATTTTTCCTACTCATATTCTTCATCATACTTCTAACAGAAGAGAACTTCGTATATATTTTTCCGCTCAATAAGGGAGGCCCGACAGTTGGGCGGCAGCCTAGCCGAAATTTTTTTAAACGTGTTCATCAGTTGTTTTTATTCCCATCTGTTCTGCCATCTCTACAGTTCCCATGGCTTGCTTCAGTACCTCCTCATCCGGATCCAATTGTTGCCAACTATCAGGTCTCACCATTTCTCCATTTCTATTTGGTGTTTTTCATGTGAGCAAAGGACGCTTTTCTGTCTCATAATTTCTTTGCGGTTCCTTCTCTGTTATTTTGAGCCCATCAATTTAAAGACATTGGACCATAGGCCAGTTTTGAGGTTTGCAGACCTTATGTAGGTCTTTACAGTTCTACTTCTAACCAATATTCCTTCCCCAATTCCAATCAGTTTTTCCTGGAGCTCCAATAATTTGATTTCAAGAGCTTTCCGCCGCTTATGATCCCTCTCCTGTTGGGCCGATTTTCTTCTTTTTCCCAACGGAATGACCTTTGGGTTTGTGGGCTCAAAAGGAATTATTGCACCAGCTATCTCATCTCGGGATTTTATATTATTTGATTGGCTGTTATTAAGATTCAGCTCAATTTCTGGGTCTTTATTGCTTGTGTCGCGGGGGTCAGCACTAAGGGCCGAGGCAAAAAAAAAATTTCATTCTGAACTAAGCTATTTAATATTACATTAATTTATAATTTTTATTGGATTGGAAAAATTAGACCCAGAGTAAAGCCCGGACCTGCCCCTAAGTACCTCCGCCATTGGTCAGCATGCACTGTATTTTGTACCGGCATGTTTTTTGAGCCTAGTGAATCTGCCGATTTTCAAGGAGACTCAATAATGATCCGTCGTTCCTCTCCCATCGGAAACCCCCCACTTGTTTTTGTGGGCGATGTGGTCGCCACAAACAGAATGATAGTACATTGTCGTACTTATGAATTTATCAGATTCGCTAAGCATGTAAACCCACGTGAATTATTGAGTATACTGAAAGGCTTGAGGGTGGGGAAGTATCAGCTATATGTAAACATTACTTACCAAAAATTAAAAAAATTACTCGGAGTCCTTTAAACGAGACGAGGGCTCTTAAGCGAGCGTCGGCACCTGGTTTAAACCACATAGAGTCTGGAGATTTAGTGCTAACAGATAAGCCCGGTGAAGAAGTTATTATGGAGTACAAACCAAAGTCAGAATTTGTTGCTTGGATCGACAATTGTCTTGTAGGGCTTCCGTCCCTAATTCTAAATCTGTCTACTATGCGGAAGACACTTGTTCAATAAGGATATGAAGACGGTTCTGTGGTTCCTCTTGAAGGCAGGGAAATCCTAATCAAGTTATAGCATCAAGTGATAAAAAACTTTGAAATACATCCAGGTCCCCAATGTGCATATAAAAAAAGAGCACTGCTATGCATACTTAATGATTTTGTACATATTATCATACATAATGTCGTTTGATGGTTTTCTTATTAAAATGTGTCGTGGTTTTGTAATTAATGAGTTTCCTAAACGACAATCAATTTTAAAAGCAACACAATCAAACGGCACTATTTATGGAATATGTACACAAAACATTAAGTACGGGTATTGTTTTTCATAAAAAAATTTTAAAAAAAATCTCTCTCGTGAACTATGTGGTCAGTCAAGTTAATTTCTCATCTCAAATTTTTGTAAAACCATTCAATTATATCTTGCCCTTACAAAACCACCGCCTAGTGACCACGGAAAGCATAGTAAGAAGAGCTGAAACAATAGCCATGTCATATTCCTCGAGTCCGATTTTGTACAAGGTGGTGTACACCTTTAAAGGTGGTGTACAAAACCAGCCATTTGATTGGTCTATTACAAAGGAAGGGCCCACAAATTTATAACCATGGTAAAGATTTTAACGTCCAACCATTCCTCTCTCATCCCAAACTAACCATGGCGCTCTGCAATTCCTCCATTGATGGGGAATCCGAGGTATGGGAAGCGGCCGGCCCAAACCAGATACGGCGTAGCTCCTCCCGTGGGTGGGCGACGTTCTCATCAACTCGGTAAGAAAAGAGAGAGAGAGTAAAGGCGGCAGCATCTTCGGTGAGTGCCACTGCCACAAGATCTTTGAAGCTCTTGGTTGATCCCTTATATAAGTTCCTTCAGGATCCTGGAAAGGTCTAGTTCCAATTCCTAGCCTTTTCCACACAACTTTTGACGGTGCATGGAGGCTTGACAGTGGAAAGGGATAGAATCCCGAAGTTAGTTCAAGCTTGAAGAGCATAATTGGCTAGAAGCTTGGCTGCATCTGAAGTTCTTACAAGACCTTTCTTACTTTGGGCAATTACATAGCGTCCGCACCATGGATAGCCGTGGGGATAGGTGTAGAGGGCAGAGTGCGGCGGCGGATGATTTTCTCGGCGTAGGGTGAATTCAAGGTTTCGGATGAGAGAAGAATGGTTGGAGTGAGGTTAAAATTTTTAGCATGGTTATAAATTGGGTGGGCCCTTCCTTTGTAATAAACCAATCAAATGGCTGGTTTTGTACACCACCTTTTAAAGGTGGTGTACAAAATCGGACTCCATAATCCTCGGGAATTGACTTTCAACGGAAGATACAAAATCGGACTCCATAATCTTCGGGAATTGACTTTCGACGGAAGATTCATCCTTTCTCGGTGAATATGACTTCACTCTCTTTGTCCATGATCTCTTGCAGGTTGAATATGCCTCCTGGAAAATTAGACAAACTCTCAAGCAAATCATTCGGTTGCAAGGTTCTTTCCACTGCTACTTTATAAGCCGCTGCCAATAGGAAACTCAATCAAGTGGCAAATGCTCTAGCCAAAAATGGAAATCAAGCGCCCCAAAGGAATATTGTTATCTTGGGCCAATTACCTGAAGAAATCTGGCCATCCTACAACAAGGCAACCAACAGACATATTCCAGAAGATCCAAACGACAATCTAGCTGATATGGCTCTCTTTTTCACAAACATTTTTATTTTTACTTGTAAAAGGAGATATAAGGTGTTACACTCTTTCCTCCCACAGGACTTTTCCCGAATGAAGGTTTTAAAAAAGTGGGGATATATCATCCTAAATTATTTCAATTGAAGGGTCAGGAGGTGACCATGTAGGTGCTTTACACCAGTTTTTTCATCAATGAAATCTTAACTTTGCCAAAAAAATAAAGTAAGAAAAAAGTCCTTGATTAAGGGTACAAAGTGTTAGGATTTTATGTTAGTTAAAATTCTAAACTCCGTTTACTGCAGATTTAAAATTTCGAGTTTGATTTTTTTTATGGGTAAGGTATTTGTGTTTATATTGTAATTATGTACATATTTGCAAAATTTTTTGCCCAATCTGCCAATTCAGCCCACTTCAACTACATAAGCATATCAATGGTTCTCTGACCCACTCCCCTATCCCATATTCAAGGCCCAGTAGCCCATGTGCTAGCAATTGGACCCATACGCGGAGTTGAATTTCCTTCATCGTTCTTACCACGTTTGGTTCTTCCTGTTCAAATATTGTTCGGTTTCTCAATCTCCAAATCGACCAAATCACAGTTTGCCAGAATACAGGCCAAGCTTTTTGAAATTGAGCCGAGGACTGGTTTGCTAACGGTAGGGCAGTTAATTGCAACAGATTATCACATTCATGGAGCTGCATTTGAAGCCAGTGGATGCATCTCTCCCACAGATTCTTGGAGGTTGGGCACTGAAGTAATAGATGGGTGACCGATTCATGCTCCAATTGACAAAGGGAGCATATGATGGAGGCAGAGGCAACCCCCCGACGAATCAAGTTATCTACTATAGGAATTCGGTTCTGAAGAGCTCACCAGCAGAAAGCTCCAATTTTGGAGGGTACGATTCTGCTCCAGATTTTACCCAAATTATCATTTATTTCTCCAGGATCCCATTCATCTGACATTAATGTCTCGTAGGATTCTGCTATTGAGTAATACTGTGAATCCCATTGCCATGTGTCTAACTCGTTCGATCGATCAGGGGCTTGATTCAAGCTCAGCAGAAGATTATTCAACTGTTGAAGTTCAATGCTAGTACAAGTGTGATTCTAGTTCCAACTCCAGCGCTAAACTCTCCAGGTGTGATTTCGAGTTTGATTTTAATTTAGAGCATTATCGATATTAACATCAAATGTAGTAAACAACTTTTCAAGTTTGATTTTGATTGAGTTAGTTAAGGTTTCGTGTGTTTACTTTGAAGTGGATTACGACTGA
>JAOYMZ010090030.1:0-10866 GCA_025802335.1 Pinguicula primuliflora
TTGAGGTTGTTTCCTTTCTCCTTAAAGGATAGAGCTAGAGAGTGGCTTCAGAGCCAACCACCGGATTCTTTGACCACCTGGGAGGAGTTGAGGAAAGCTTTTCTTACCCATTTTTTCCCTCCTAGCTGAACAGCTAGAATCTTGAATGAGATTCAAAACTTCAAGCAAGGGCCACACGAGAACATTTATGAGGCGTGGGAAAGATTCAAGGGTTTATTGAGGAGTTGTCCCAACCATAGTTTGGACCATTGGAGGCAGATTCAGTCATTCTACTTTGAATTGGATCATGGAACTAGAAAGGATGTGGATTCAGTAGCTAGTGGTCTCTACATGAAAAAGTCTTATAATCAAGCCTATGAGTTGTTGGAGACACTTGCTCAAAATTTTTATAAGTGGCTGGTGGAGAGATTAGCTCAGAGAGGAGTAGAACCAGTTCATGGAGTGAGCCAACAAAATGGTATAACAGCAGCTTTGGTGCACCAGGGATCAATTTTGGCTCACCATGCTGTTCAACCTTCAGGTAATCTCGCAATAGCTTGCTCAGCAATGGGTACACATAAAATAGAACTTCTATCTCTCAAGATTTCAGTTTCAATTCTCCTCTCTCCATGTCAACCAAGGCTCAAGTGGTCTTCATTAAAGGTCTTCCTAAGATTAGGGGGATATCAGGGTCATTTTTCATTTCAAGGACAGTGAAGTCCACCAGAAAATGTCGCTTCTTGATGAATCAGCACATCCTTGATGATCCCTGTTGTTCTCTTTAGGGACATATCAGCCATTTCCAACAACAAACCAGAAGGTTTATACTTGATCCAAGATCACATAAAGCATTCTTAAACTTCAAATTTTCAATGGAGATAGGGATATTCTCACACGCTCCACACGCCTATGCTCACACTCACATGCTCCACGCTCACACGCTCACACGCTCAAATGCTCACACGCTCATAAGCTCCAGGCTCACACACTCACACACACACCCGCCTATGCTTACACACTCACAGCTCAAATGTTCCAAGCTCACATGCCCACACGCCCACACGCTCAAATGCTGATATGCTCGAATGCTCACATGCTCGAACGCACAAATGCTCCATGCTCACATGCTCACACTCTCACATGATCCACGCTCACATGCTCCACGCTCACACACTCCATGCTCACACGCTCCACGTGCACACGCTCAAATGTTCGCACACTCGCAAGCTCATACGCTCACACACTCACATGCCCACACGCCCACATGCCTATGCTAAAATGCTCACACCCACACACACTCATACACTCTCATATCCATGCTCTCATACTTTACGCTCACACACTCACACACCACGCTCCATGCACGCACGCTCACATGCTCCACGCACGCATGCTCACACACTCCACGCTTGCATTCACCTGCTCACATGCTCATATGCTCACGCTCCATGCTCACATGCTCTCACCCTCCACGCTCACAAGCTCACATGCTCACATGCTCACACGCTCCATGCTCATATGCTCACACACTCCACGCTCACATGCTCACATGCTCCACGCTCTCATGCTCATACGCTCAAATGCTCCAAGTTCACACGCTCCAAGCTCCACACTGATACGCTCACACGCTTTTATGCACACACACTCCACGCTTACACGATTCACGCTTAGAGACTCACATGCTCACGCGCTCACATCCTCATATGCTCACAAGCTCCACGCTCACACGCTCTCCAGCTCCATACTCACACTTACACATGCTCCACGCTCAAACACTCACTGTGCACATGCTCAAATGCTCACACGATCACATGCCTACGCTTATACACTCCAAGCTCACACGCTAACATGCCCACATGCTCTCATGCTCCATGCTCACACGCTCATATGCACCACGCTCACACACTCACATGCTCCACGCTCACTCGCTCACATGCTCCACGCTCACATGCTCCATGCTTAAATGCTCACATGCTCACAGGCTCCATGCTCAACTGGCACGCTCCACGCTCACACACTCATATGCTCATACGCTCTCACGCTCAAATGCTAACAGACTCCACACTCAAGTGCTCACACGATCAAATGCTCACACGCTCCAATGCTCACACGCTCACACACTCTCACGCTACACGCTCACATGCTCACATGCTCATATGCGACACGCTCACATGCTTACACGCTCCAGGCTTATATGCGACCAAGGAACTACGCTCACACGACCACACTCACACGATCTACGCTCACACGCTCAAATACTCACACGCTCAAATACTCATATGCTCCAAGCTCACACATTCCATGCTCACACGCTCCATGCTCACGTGCTCTCATGCTCCATGCTCATATGCTCACATGCTCCACGCTCAAATGCTCACTCATGCACACGCTCAAATGCTCATACGCTCCACGCCCACACTCATACGCTCCACGCCCACACTCATACGCTCCACGCTTAAATGCTCTCATGCTCCACGCTCAAACGCTTACATTCTCCACGCTCAAATGCTTACACGCTCAAATGCTCACATGCTCACACGCTCCATGCTCAACTACTCCATGCTCAAATGCGCACACGCTCCACACTCACACACTCAAATGCTCATATGCTCTCACGCTCACACGATCAATTACTCACAACACTCCACACTCAAGTACTCACACGGTCAAATGCTCACACGCTCAAATGCTCACACGCTCCACACGCACACACGCTCAAATGCTCACATACTCACATGTTCACACGCTCCATGCACATACGCTCAAATGCTCACACACTCACACACTCCACGCTCACATGCTCACACGCCCACGCTCACATGCTCACACGCCCACACGTCCGTGCTAACACGCTCACGCCCCACAAACTCAATGCTAACATGCTCCATGCTCACATGCTCCACACTCAAATGTTCCACGCTCACATGCACATACGTTGCACGCTCACACACTCACACGGTCCATGCTCACACGATCCACACTCACAGGCTCACATGCTCTATGCTCGCGTTCACACGCTCGCATGCTCCACGCTTACGTGCTCACACGCTCATACACTCCAATGTTCTACGCTAACATGCTCCACGCTCACACCCTCAAATGCTCCACACTCAATACGCTCATACGCTCAAATGCTGATACGCTCAAATGCTCCACACTGATATGCTCACACGTTCCATGCTGATATACTTACACGCTCCATGCTAATACACTCACACACTTATATGCTCACACTCTCCACGATCACACATTTCATGCTCAAACACTCACAAGCTCACATGCTCCACGCTGACAAGCTCACACACGCTCAAACGCTCACACGCTCATACACCCGCGCTCACACGCTCCACATTCACATGCTAACTTGCCCACATGCTCAAATGCCCACATGCTCATATGCTCATACGCTCCATGCTCACACGCTCCATGCTCACACGATCAAATACTCATATGCTCACACGCTCAAATGCTCAAATGCTCACACGCTCCACGCTCACACACACATGATTACATGCTCATACGCTCCACGCTCACACGCTCACACGCTCACACACTCACATGCTCACACGCTCCACGCTCCACACGCTCACATGCTCACATGCTCCATGCTCCACACGCTCACACGCTCCATGCTCCACACGCTCACACACTCCACGTTCACATGCTCACATGCTCCACGTAACCATGCTCCATGCAACCACGCTTACACGATCCACGCTCACATGCTGCTCGCACACATGCTTCCACGCTCCCACGCTTCATGCTAACACACTCACATGCTCCACACTCATGCACGAACATGCTCAAATTCTTGCATGCTCATTGCTTCCATGCTAACACGCCCATGCTCACACGCTCACACATTCACACACTCACATGCTCACACGCTCACACATTCAAATGCTCACACGCTCACACATTCACACGTTCACATGCTCACACGCTCACACATTCATACGTTTACATGCTTACACGCTCACACACTCACATGCTCAAATGCTCACATAATATCGCACTCATATGCTAAAATGCTTGAACGCTCCACGCTCACATGCTCCATGCTCACACGCTCCACGCTCACATGCTCCACGCTCAAATGCTCACACGCTCTACGCTCACACACTCCACGCTCACACTCTCATATGCTCGCATGCTCCACACTAACATGCTCCACGCTCACACGCTCCATGCTCACATGCTGCCATGATCAACATGACCACGCTCCATGCAACAATGCTCACACGACCACGCTCACACCCTCACATGGTCAAATGCTAAGATGCTCCATGCTCACATGCTCACACGCTCCCCGCTCACACCCTCACGTGCTCCACACTCACATGCTCACACGCTCACATGTTCACGCGATCCATGCTCCCTACCTGGATGCCAAGATATAGGAATGGTATAGTGTCTGACTCACAGTGTAGTGTACCAGCTTGCTGGACAGCACCTTCCTGGTCCATATTTAGCACAAATAGACGACTTTTGGAGAAGTTAACCTTCAATCCTAAACAGACCTCAAATATTCGCAGAATTCTCTTATAAGTAACGAGATCTGATCTGCCATAGAGCCATTTGAAAATAACAAAGTATCATCAGCAAATTGCTGATGTGTCACTGAAAGTCCATTTTCGAATCTGTACCACTCCAATTTTCCTTTGTCAACAGCTTGTTCTATCAATAGATTCAGACCTTCCGCAGCTATGGCGTAAGGGGGAAAGAGGGTCACCCTGCCTTAAGCCCTTCTCCATCTGAAATTCTCCACAAGAGCTTCCATTAATTGTAATGGACATATGAGCTATTTGAATACACTCTTTAATCCACTTCAGCCAGGTAGGACAGAAGCCCATAATATCCATCATATACCACAAGAAATCCCAATTTACACTATCAAAAGCCTTTTGAAAATCAACCTTGAATAGTGCACATCGTTTCTTCTTGCTCTTTGCTTCATGGATGACTTCATTAGCTACTACAACACTATCCAAAATAGATCTTCCAGATAGAAATCCTGTCTGATTTTTTTAAATCAGTCTGGGCAACACCTTAGCCAATCTTTGAGCCAGCAACTTTGATAAGATCTTATAGACACAACCTACCATAGAAATAGGCCTAAAATCAGTAATCTTTTGAGGATTAACCTTTTTGGCAGCTAATGACACCAAAGTCCCATTCAATCCCTTCACCAGCTTCCTTTCTGCCCAAAACACTAGGAAGCTTTAGCTGATGAAATCCTCCTTGAGAATTGGCCAGAAGTGTTTTAAGAACTTGAAGTTATATCCATCAGGCCCTGGGCTTTTCCCACTTCCACAGCTTCTCACCACTTTCCACACCTCCTCCTCAGTAAAAATAGCAGTTTTTGATTCATTTTCTTGAAAGTTGACCGTCCTATTTACTGTCCAAGAGATAGTAGGCCGCGTAGCTTGCTTCTCTTCGTAGTGTTTTTTAAATTCTTCATATACATACTGCTTGACCACCAGAACTTCAGACCTCCATGTTCCATCTATCGTCAGCCCCTTCACTGTGTTCCTTGCACGATTCTGCTGCAAAGAACTCAAGAAAAATCTAGTGTTGGCATCACCAACCACTTGTGTCGTGATTTTTGGTGTATTAGTCGTCCTTTCATTAGCGAGAGCTACAGCAACTCAACTCTAGCCTCCTTCCTCTCTACTTTTTCACTCTCCGTCAGTACACTTTCCTCCATTTTCAGGTCAAGTACCTTCATTTTCTCCTCAGCAAACTTCATTTTCTCATTCAAATCACCAAATATATCCTTATTCCAGG
Organism: Pinguicula primuliflora; assembly: GCA_025802335.1. Lineage (NCBI taxonomy): Eukaryota > Viridiplantae > Streptophyta > Magnoliopsida > Lamiales > Lentibulariaceae > Pinguicula > Pinguicula primuliflora. The sequence continues at coordinate 5,767 of JAOYMZ010090030.1, forward strand.
ACTTGAGCATACCTCTTAGCTACTTCAGTTTATCAAATAAGACGAAACCTGGGCTGCCTTGTGCCATTATCTCTGACCATGCATTTGTCACAAAGTCTGAAAATTGATGATGATCAAACCACGAGTCAAGACATTTGAATGGCTTAGGTCCCCAATTTTAAATCATTTATTAGGACGATAGGACAATGGTCAGAATAGCGCCTGTCTAGGGGGATTTGATGCACATCTGACCACTGTTGAAGCCAGTTTTCAGAAACTAAGAATCGATCAAGGCGGCTTGTACTATTCCCTCCTGGTTGATACCATGTAAACTTTCTCATTTGGAGAGGGCAATTCCGAGTCCAATATAAATTTGTTGAAGTCATGAATCTCCCTTCTTTGCGGTACAGATACTCCTCTATGCTCATGAGCTACCCCGACTGCGTGAAAATCGCCCCCCACACACCACAAACTGTCAGGAGCATCTCTTATGTACTGTAAGATATCTGTCCAAAGCTGTCTTTTTTCTAAAGCAGCAGCTGGTCCATACACATTAGCCACCTGCATATTGTGACCTCCATCTACTAATGTGCAGGACATGCCTAAACATCCATTGCACTCCCACCTTGAATGCTGAACTACAGAATCCATCCTCCAGGCTATTAGAAGTCCACCTGAAAGTCCAGCTGCAGATTTGTGGATAAAATCCACATCGTCTATTCCCCATAATCTTCGTACTAGATTTATGTCAAGAGTTTGCTTCTTCGTTTCCTGGACAAGGAGTATTTGAACATCATACCTCTCTTCCTTAATTTCAATCACCTTATTCGTACTGCTTAGGCCTCGTGAGTTAAAAGACAAAATCCGCATTAATTACAATATTACATCCATCCTCGTCTCAGCAGGTTGTCAATCCTGGCGATGCGGTCTTGGATTAATCTCCATGTAAACATCAGTATTTTCCTCGGCGTACGAAAGATGACTTCAATGGGGATTAGAAGGAAAATCAATGCAAGTTCCATTCTAACCTCCGAATCATAGCCTCGGTCTCTTCGAATAGCTCTGTATGCACTTTTGGCCGAGTATGCACCTGATGTTTCTTCTGTCCAGCGCCATTCATCTTCAACATTCTGTTCTGGGGACCAGTCTCCAATGAGCTTGAGTAGTTGTGCCAGCGATGCCTCCTCATTTGCGCGAAGCGGACGGCACCATGACCTGATGAAAGACCATCTTCCATTGGACCACTCTCCCTTTGCTGAAATTGTGATTTCCTTGTCACTTGCTGCTCGGTATAGACGTGGAAATATGGCAGCAAAGCATTGTCTTCCTATCCAGATAGATTTCCAGAACAAAGTCTCGGCACCCGAATCATACGGCGATTGAAAGTGAGCCCCATGTGGGCCGGCAAAGTACTCCTGTGGGATGATGATCGGCAAGATTTGGACACTTTACTGAAAATAGACTTGGAATGGGTGACTAAGTGGGTCTCCCAGATCATAGTCTGGACTGAGCAAGCAGTCCGAGCAGATTAAGTGGATCAAAGTGTATGGCTTGCCTCACAATACATGGACAGAGAAGATCCTGACGGAAGTAGGATCTAAGATGGGAAAATTGATTCGTATTGACAGCGTTACACTCAATAAATGGTATTTGGAAGCAGCCCAGTAGCTGATCCAGGATACTTTCTCTACTGTCATTGATGGAAAGGAATACACTCTATATGCTGTATCATCAGCAAATTGCTTATGTGTCACTGAAAGTCCATTTTCGAATCTGTACCACTCCAATTTTCCTTTGTCAACAGCTTGTTCTATCAATAGAACAAGCTGTTGACAAAGGAAAGACATGCTCTTTCTTCCATCAATAGAACCGGATGCGTAAAGTGAAAAAGAAAGGTAGAAGCCGTATTCTAATTTAATAGAATACGGCTTCTACCTTTCTTCCTTCTCTAGCTATGGAGTTCGAGCTATTGAGCCAACTTAGTAGCTCCTTTTTCGAGTTCGTTCTTGTTCTTAGAGCTCGAGTTTGAGCTATGAGTTCTAGAGGAAAGATTCGTTTTTATATAGGATAAAATAAAGTAGATATAAAGTCAAATAAAGCTTTAAAAGAAAGAGAAAAGAAAGGATGGAGCCAAACACCTGCAAGCACGGATAAAGGAAGCTAGGATACTAGGACCAATAGGTCAAAAATAGGTGACTAAGCGAGAGACGAGCCATAGATCTGGTTGTAGGCAATTTTCATAGCACCATGTCGAGTACTAGCATAACTTCTCTGCCTATCTTGCTTCTTTGCTTGCAACGTACAGATGGAGACGACGCTGAATTCGTGAATCTAGGTTGAGAAAGATTGCTTTCTTCGGACAAGATTGATGGGTTCTTGAACAAAGAGGTGGGTCGGACAGGCTCAGGCTTAAATAGGCACTGATCCTTACTGCCGTTTATATAAATACCGAATTGTCCTTACCTTACATCACAGTTGATTGAAGGCTCAAAAGACCTCAATCAGGTTTGGTAGAGGCGTCTAGTACTAACTTAGCGGAGTCTTTTTTCTCAGAGAATAAGAGAAAGGAACCTCAAAAGACTGATTGACATGCAAACCATTGAAGATGGGTCCTCGGGGCGAAGAGCTTTAGGTATAAGGTCAACCAAGTGTACTAATAACCTTGGGATCTAGGGGTTAGAATTCATCCATCCGCGAAAGGGACGAGATCGTAGCTATAAAAATACGCCCAGTTGCTTCTCGTGGTGCTAACGAATCGAACCACGCTGCGTGCGAAGTTTACAATAGATCTAGTCGTAAGCGTTCTAATAGGCTTTCAAGTAAAGCTCTTTGATTCACCACAACTCCAAGGTTGTGACTGGACCCAAGCACTGGCTCAGGGATAATCCCGAAAATCCTTATAATATAAAAAATTGGGGCAATTCGGCAAATGATCACATCCCCCCTCAAATTGGGCATTAGAGTTTTCTCATGCCAAAGATAGGGTCTTTCTCTTTCGGTCGAGAAGGTGATGGATTAGGCTCTACGCTCCTTGCACCTAGTCCATCCCATTAAGAAGTATTCGGTGAAATCCAGTTCGTGAGACTATCAGTTAACGGGAATGGAATGAATCTCCGGTAAATATGCTGTGCGTGTTGTGGTGACTCTCTTTCAAATGCGTGAATCTAGGGCTGCATTAGGCTTGGACTGCCAATTGGTGCATAACTGGAGTTCATCACATTTTTGGGCGAGAAAATAGGATACTTCCTCCACCGGATCAATGCAAGGGACAAATGGCAACATTTTTATAAAGTCAGTTTCCTCAGTTTCTTCATTCATCTCCTCCTCCATCTCTTCACTTGCCTTTTCTTCCTGCAATGGCCAGTTTTTTGGAAATTTTAGAGCAAACTCTCTGTACTCCTCCCATATCTTTGTATTATTAAAGACCTCCTTCTTTCTCTCCCCATTCCTGAGGATTGATGGGAGTTAAGACCCCAATGCTACCCCGCCAGGTTCGTATGTTCAGTTCGTATTCTTGGCTTTCAATTCTAGCACGTGGACCTAAATTACATTCATCCTTGCAAAGGCTTCCACATTTTATCAGGTTTTTGGTTCTATGTCTTCGTCGTGCCTTCTCTCTTTAGGGCAAAAGAGCTTTCCACGCGACCATAGTTTCTGTGGTTATGATACCTCAGTATATATTAAACTTGATCTCCTCCAGTCGTGTTCGCTGACAAACTCATACATACACAAACCTGGAAAAAGAAAATGATCTCGCAACCTCTAGTCAGACCGCTCACTAAAGAAAGATGGAATTGTTTTGCTCGAAATGGGGTTCGCTTTCAAAAACTCTGAAAGGAAACTAAATAAAGGATAACTCAACTGAAACCCTTTAAGACAACCACTTGAGAACGAAGAGCTAACTTCATACTTAATCCAATCAGGGAAAGACTTCGTGTTCTATATCTTTTCCCCCACCTGTACTGTGCTCGAGATTAAAAAACCTCAGCCTTTCCTCAATGGCACCTCTGCCATACAGGGAAGCCATAGAGGCAAACAGCAGAGACTCGTGATACACTCCTGCACTCAAGCACTCAAGCACAGTCCGCTTGATTGTCTAGTATAGTGGGTGTAAGTGATCCTTAGACTTTGCGTATAGCTTTTATAGCACCTTCTGTGCGATGGGAAAGAGAATCCACGAGGGTGTTAAAGAAGCGGATTGTCCACATTGGTCTTACTAGACACTTCGGAGGGTGATGGGTCAATAGTAATGTATCTTGAAATTGCTCTGGGCTGTGTTCGGACCCAGGGCGCCCGAGAAGGCTGGCCTTTTGAGGTCTGCCACGGCAGGAGAATCTTGCAATCAATCCGTCGTCCCCTTCATTGAGCCTTCTCGTGTCGAGAAAGCATACTAACCTAACAATATTCTCATTCTTTTCTATCAAGCAGAAGAAAACCAGCTAAAGCTTCCTAATGCTACGATTTTTGACGTGTAAGGTGTAATTCAGAAGACAACCCCGATTGGGCAGATGATAAGCTGCAACGTATCTGGGCAACTAAAGAAAGCTCTTCCTGTGGTCAGATGAGGACTTCACTATAACAGTCAAGAAAGTACGCGACGAAAGACAAGGTCCTGTCAGTTAAAATTTCCTCATCCGTTCCGAATCACATAGTTGGAAAAGTTTCAATCTGGCAGTTCAGTGCTTCTTTCGTAGTTCTCAATGCGGCTCAAAAATACACCTTAATGTGCTATTTCTGTCCAACTGAAGAAACTCCAGAACAGAGACAAGATTGCAAGCATTTGTACCGAAAAAGTATATAGAAATTGACCTTGAAAGGATGCTGTACCAGAACAAGGGCTTCTCCCTGGCAAAAGAAAGAGTTTAGTAAGATCGAATCTTGCTTGATCATTCATTTTTTATTTGAGTGCACTGCAACCATATACCCTGCTGGAGATAGGAGTGGGAATAAAATAGTCTTACAACTGCGATAGAGGGAAAAGCGTAGCGATTTTATTATCACCTAGGTCAAACCGTGATCAAGTAGAAAGCTCATAGATGTCTGGTCATCTCGTGCTGTACGCGAGAGACAGAGTTGTCAATCTATGAGTCACTTAGGGTAAACGTTGGTTGAAAAAGCTAT
>JAOYMZ010090041.1:0-10866 GCA_025802335.1 Pinguicula primuliflora
TATTGGCTCAAAATAGACATTCAAAGCAAAGATGCCAAGATAGTAATAAAAACTCAAGAATGCAAGTAGTCTATTTGTCAACAAATATGTCCTCTACCAATATTAATCAATTTTTAATCAAGAAGCTCTAGCATCAAGAGGTTAAAAATGAAAAATTTTAACATGCTCACACGCTCACATGCAGACATGCTCACATGCTCCACGCTCAAATGCTCACATGTTCCACACTCCACGCTCACATGCTCACACGCTCCACGCTCACACGCTCCACGCTCACACGTTCCGCACTTGCATACTCCACACTCATACGCTTCATGCTCACATGCTCACACGCTCACATGCTCACACGCTCACATGCACACATACTCGCACGCTTCAAGCTTACATGCTCACACGCTCCACGCCCATACGCTAACGTGCCCACACGCTCCACGCCCACACGCACACATGCCCACATGCTCACACGCACACACACTCCATGCTCACACGCTCCATGCTCATATGCTCACACGCACACACACTCCATGTTCACACGCTCCATGGTCACACGCTCACACGCTCTATGCACACACGATCCATGCTAACACACTCCGTGCTCACACGCTCACAGACTCACACTATCCATGCTCACATGATCCACATGTTCCATGCACACACGCTCACATTCTCCACGCTCCCACACCCACACGCTGAACGCCCTCATGCCCACATGCTCACACACCCACATGCCCATACAACCATGCTTGCACGCCCACGGTCACACACTCACATACTCCATGCACACACTCCACGCTCACATGCTTCGTGCTCATACAATCCATGCTCACAAGCTCACACGCTCACATGCTCCACGCTTAAATGCACTCACACGCTCACATGCTCCACGCTCCATGCCCAAAGGCTCGATGCTCAAATGCCCCATGCTCAAATGCTCCATGCTCACACGCACACATGCTCCATGGTCCACGCTCACATGCTCCATGGTCCACGCACACATGCGCCATGCTGACACGCTCACACACTCTACGCTCACATGCTCACATGCTCACACATTGCACGCTCACATGCTGTATGCTCACATGCTCAAATGATCTACGCTCACACGCTCACATGCTCTATGCTCCCACGCTCACACGCTCCCATGCTCATGCGCTCACACACTCCACGCTCACACGCACACATGCTCCACGCTCACACGCTCACACGCACACACGCTCCATGCTCACACGCTCTACGCTCACTCGTCCACATGCTCCACGCTCACCCGCCCACATTTTTAAATGGTCACACGCTTAAATGCTCAAATGCACACACGCTCAAATGCGCACACGCTCAAATGCGCACACGCTCAAATGCTCTCATGCTCACATGCTCACACGCTCCACGCTAATACGCTCCATGCTCACACGCTCATACGCTCACACGCTCCACGCTAAAATGCTCACATGCTCACACGCTCCATGCTCACACGCTCCACGCTCACACGCTCCACGTTCAAATGCTCCATGCTGCACGCTCCACGCTCAAAAATGCTCCACGCTCACACGCTCAAATGCTCCATGCTCACGCGCTCCACACTCACACGCTCCACATTCCACGATCACATTCTCACACGCTCACATGCTCCAAGCTCACATGCTCCAAGCTCAAATACTCCATTCTCGACGCTAACACGCTTCACGCTCCATGCTCACATGCTCAAATGCTCAAATGCTCAAATGCTCATATGTTCAAATGTTGACAAGCTTAAACGCTCACACACTGCATGCTCACACGCACCACGCTGGTGTGTGATGAGACGAATGTAAGTCACATAAATGTGCAAGTATACACAATCGTACAAGTAATACCTTACGGGAAGTAAGGGTCATCTCCCACTAGGAGTAGGTCCTAAATATGCTCAATCTACAACTAGACTAAATGTAAACCAAAAGATTAAAAAGGAGGGTTCGTTCTAACTACTCTAAGCTAACATAAACATATACTAATGATAATCAAGCCCAACATTGTCACCCACTAGACTCAAAGATCAGATCACTAAGGAGAATGTCAAATGAGGGGAAGTGATTCAAGGCTTCGGTGTATCACCTCCCTATGTATTCATGAATCCCTTTTCCAATCTAATGCCTAGCTTAACTCACTTATCTAGCACCAAGGGACTTCAATGCAACCAAAGCTCATGGTCAAGTCATTTGACTACTCTAGACCTCAACATGAAGAGTTCATCGACCTCAACCTCCACTTGATGTATGTTGGTGACATTGAGCAAGATAGAACTATCCCTATTGTGACACTACAAGTTAGTGGTGTTCTACTCCAAGAACGGTAGTGTTCTTGTGCCCTATGTCAAGGCTCACCCTTGTGATCTTGTTCCCGGGCTAACCTTACCTAGGTGAGTGTAAATCTCGTGCACAAGACCACGCCCAAATGATAAACAAGCACAAGCATACAAGATAAAGCAAGCTAAGGCAATATCATAAATTAATTCAACATGAAATCCATAAGGAGGCTCAACCGAGCCTTAGATCTAGCTACTTAGCTCATGCCTAAGGCAAAAGCTACTACAAATGTAAAAGAAGGGAAGAAAAACTCCATTGAAGACGCTTTAGAGGATGAACTCCAAGCTTCCTCCTTGTCCAAGAAGCTTCTTCTCCTCCAAATTGCCTCTTCCACCTCAAGTGCGGCCTCCAAAGTTGTGGTGGCTGAATGAGGAGCTAGATTATGAGTATGTCAAGTGTTCATGGTCATTTACCACCAAGCCCCCTCGGTTTTGTGCTCGCCTTCCTCCTTTAGTAAGGGTATGTATGTCTTCATGCACAGATTGTATACATTGTGAAGTTTAGGGTTAAGGACCCTATTGGACGCATCTAATGCATCCAATGTGTGAATAAAAGTTGTAGAGAAGCCCTAGGGTGAGTTTCTGGTGAAATTACAAGGTCTCCCTCCCATCCGTTTGTTAGATACAACTCGAACAAGAGACTAATTTGTCATTGCACAGATTCTGGACACCTTGTGATATATCGGCTTGGAACTCTATCTATGATCCCCTCTTTTCTCTAATCCTATAATTTACGGGATCTTCCAGATAAGGTGAAGATTTGTAATTATCTTCTACCTTATTTACAAAAGTTCCCTTATTTACATTATCAACACTCCCCCTCAAGTTAGGTGGTGGATATCCGATGCCTAACTTGGATAAACATGCATGAAATATACGTCCATTGACAGCCTTAGTGAGAATATCCGCCAACTATCTTCAGAACGCACAAAGGGCAAAGTCACAACTTTGTCATCTAGCATTTCCTTAATAAATTGTCAGTCAATTTCCACATGCTTTGTTCGATCATGCTGAACAGGATTCTCGGAGATATGTATAGCAGCTTTGTTGTCGCACATTAGCGGGCATGGTCCCTCTAGTGGATAACCAAGCTTAGTCATCAATTTCCTCAGCCACAATACTTCATTGATTTCTTTGGCAATACTCCTGAACTCGGCCTCGGCGCTAGACCTCGCCACTACCCTCTGTTTCTTGCTCCTCCAGGTGACAAGACTTCCTCCTAAAAAGGTAAAGTAACCTGACGTAGAACATCGATCCACTCGACTACCAGCACAATCAGCGTCAGTATAAGCTTCGATCCTTAGATGACCATTCCACCTGTACAGGATTCCAGTGTCAGGAGATCCCTTCAGATATCGCAAGATCCTTAGAGTTGCCTCCATGTGACAGCTCTGCGGGTTATGCATAAATTAACTCACATCTCCAACTACATAGGCAATGTTGGGTCGCGTATGTGCCAGATAAATAAGTTTACCAACCAGGTGTTGGTACCTCCCCCTGTCAGTCAATTCTCCTCCTTCTATCATCTTCAGACCATGATTCATCATCATAGGTGTCTCAGCAGGTTTGCACTCAAGTAGACCCGTCTCAGCAAGTAGATCAAAGACATACTTCCTCTATGAGATATATATGTCTGACTTCGATCTCATTACTTCAATACCTAGAAAGTATTTAAGCATTCCCAGGTCCTTCATCTCAAACTCCTGAAACAGATACTTCCTCAGCTCTCCAATCTCCTCAATGTCATCTCCAGTAAAGACCATGTCGTCTACATAAATAATAAGGCAGGTAATGCCCTGATCACGACGCTTTAAGAAAAGCGTGTGATCTGAATTGCTCTGGATGTACCCGTACCTCTTCATAACAAGCGCAAACCGCTCAAACCATGCTCGAGGTGACTGCTTGAGATCATATAGTGCCTTCTTCAAACGACAGACCTCCCGGGAGCAAAAATCACTCGAATAGCCAGGTGGCCCCTCCATCAAGATGCCCGGACACAAATCCAGATTCAAAGACGTATTTGGGATGTGTTGAACAGTGGACTGATTGATTATTTCTACGTGCTGAATGGATGTTCGTGTGAAAAAGGCCCCTGGGACACAGAAGCGAATGTTGTGTGTGCGAAAATGTCTAAATGGAAACGAGAAGGCCTGAAGTACCCTTCACCCCCCAAGCAGATGCTGTCAATACCTAATCAGCAGCAGTCACCAGCCAGTGCCCAAAAGAAAAGCTGGGCAGATCAAGTTGCAGAGGAAGAAGCCACACAAGCCCTCTCCCACAATGAACAGAAAGCACATATAAGTGCAGTGGCCTCAAAGGAACAATCTGAGTAGAATCAAGCCCCCCAACAGAACCAAAATGCTGAATCCCAAAAAACACCAAGTCCAAAGCGCCGCTGACGCGGTCGCCCAAAAAAATATTGACACTCCGTCTCAAGTTTGTGATTGTATTTTTCGTAACTATGCTCACTTTTGGGACTAATTTGTACGATCCCTTTTGCTATCAAAAAAATAAAACCATGCTTAAAAAAACAATCAATACCAAAACAAAGGTGTTAATCATAATCAACATGAAATAATTGTGTGGCCCCAACCATGGTACCAAATATCAATATCGCATTGTTTATACGTAATTATGTATGAAATATTATGTACATGTAGTATTGCATGTTCACATTGTTGATAGATTCCACGCATACATACGAAATTTTATTTTCAGTTTTATATTTTATTAATTGAAGGATTGTTAGTGTAATTCATACGTCAATTTTTTTGTTTCGCTTTTAAAAAAATCTATAATGTCATTTCATGACAAATATTTTTAATAATACTTACTAGGTTTTAATCATATTTATTATATTTTAATAAAATTTATTAGTTTTGAGATTGTTAACATAAAATTATAAAATAATTCTCAAATACAATTTTAGTCCATGCTAGTCAAGATTGTAATATCAGGTTTACTCTAAAAGTATATTACATCATTAACGTATATAATATTGTTATAAATAATTTTGTTAACCAATTAAAGGTAGCATGATCACACATGTTTTAGTATTGCATCACACCACATGTATGCATTCTATTAGTTGTGTCGAAATTGAGGAGATTGAAGAAAGTGGCTGAAGCAAAATAGGAAGATTTTGAGACAGTTTTCTATTTCTCTATTTTCTTAGATTGAGTTCGCGTTTTCGGTTATAGTAGTTAGTCTTTTGTAAGTGAGGGCTAATGACAAGAAGCCACATACATATACAGTAGTAGGCTTCCATGAGATGGTCCAATAAGAATGCATATAAATGTACACATTAGACTAGGGGTGTCGGACCGACCGGCCAACCACTTACCGTTACCAACCGACTTTGGCCGGTAACGAAAAATCACTTACCGTTACCACTACCGTCGGATGTAGGTAACCGTACCGGCGGTAGTCGGTAACCATCGGTTACCAACCAGATTTATTTTTTTAATCAATTGTTGTGTTGGAAGAATATGAATGTTTGTGGTGCAATACTAATACATGTTCAAAATGTCTCCAAAAACAAAAGAGAATGTCATAATCTCAAATACATGTCCATAATGTCTCCAAAACTAAAAGAGAAGTTCATAATCTTAATCAAATACTTAAACGCAAAGTGATTTAAGTGAGTTGATAATACGATCCAGATCTGCGTGGATACCCGAACCAATTAAAATCAAATATAAATATATTGAATAGATATTAATATTTAAGTGAATTGAATAAATATGTTATTGTTACCTATCTCAAGTGCGATCATATCGGGATTCTCCTCATAGTCGTCCAAAGATAGTGCGGCAAATTCTTCAATAATGCCAGAAGAAGAGATCATCCAATTTTGAGCACATATCAAACCCTCAACTGTAGAAAGCAACAAGGAACTACGATGTGGATCTACCACTCGCACACCGGTACTAAAAGCAGACTCTGATGATACGGTGGATAGTGGGATAGCCAATATATCTCGCGCCATCCTTGCCAATACAGGAAACTTATGCTCATGTGTCTTCCACCTTGCCAAGATATTAAAAAATTGGTCGTTGGGCTCACATGGATCATTAAGATATCTGTCCAACTCACTTTTATCATCTGCTTTCTCATCAAGTTCCTTGTATAACTCAAACTCGGGTTCAACAGCACCAGGATGAGCTGTATTTGTAATATAGTATGAGTTATGGCAATTGACAAATAAAATGAGAAAACAATATTATGTAAGTTTTTTAGAAATAACCTGTATTTGAAGTTCCAATAGACGTGGTGGGCTGAGCATTTGTCGGTGGTGGCAAGTCATTATATTCATCAAACACGTTTTGAACGATCTCTGTAACTTTGTCCACTTCTTTTTTTCTCTTTATTTGTCAGGATCATTCTTCCACAACCTGTGTGCAAAATACGTTATGCATCTATAATATATGAATATATATATATGAGACACAAAAATCCTAAAACCAGAGTCATAACGAGTAAAAATTACCTCTCAAACCAAAATTTAAACCACTTCAACTTCCTAATGAGATCAAGAATAGACGCCACGAAAAGGCATTCATTAATCTTGCGCTTTGGGTTCGTTATTAGCAGATCTCCCCAATAGCTATCAAACTTGTTTTGCATCCTCCAAGCCATATCCACCACAAACTAGTCATCATTAGTACTAGAACTCAACTCAGCTAACGACTTTTGTATCTTGGATATTTGCTAAAAAAATCTATGGGAATTCGGCTTCTTCGAAGCCGAGAAGATGCGTGTAGCATCATAGTAAAGCTGGAATATCTGCACAAATACCTTTATTCATTCCCAATCAGAATCCACAACACGCGTACAACCCTCCAACATTTTCATCAATCCACCAATGCAGGTATGATTATAAAATAAAGCTTTCAATGCTTCACTATACTTATCCGCCGTCACAAGCATATCATAGGTGGAATTCCACCTAGTGGGGAACATCCTTCTTCACCATCCCTCTAGAATCAAGAAAATATGTATCGCACGCCCTTCTAAATACAGTCTGTCTTGAAGGTGGTGACTTTTTTTAATAAAAAATTGACGATTTTATTAATACCTAAAGCGTTTTTACAAGCAGGGGAAAAACCTGCATGAATGTGTACAAATCAAGATGATACTAAACCTTCTTCTCAATATTTTCTACTCTTTGTTTAAATTTTTCCGGCCCCGTGGACTAGAGAGTTGGTGAATAAGCTCCCCATTTTTGTATAGCATGGAAAACAATATCTATCTCTTGGTCCTTTTCTCGCAACATCTTTACTGTTTTTCTGCGGAAGGTAGCTTGAAAAGATGAATAATGTTCCTTCAGGTTAGCTGCTCCTCCAATCTGCTGATCTTTTTCAAGTTTTTGTTTGGTAGAGGAGTTTGAGATGTGCAATGCTTCCTCATCTCCAGTCCAATCACAAAATATGTAAAACAGGAAAGCATGTGCAAGATCAAACTGTATCCAAGGAATATCGCTCAAGTATCAGCATGAAAAACAGGGGGTGTTCTCTTTGGTGAATAAAAGTAGCAGGCCAGGCAGCATTTTTGTGTATGTCACAGCAACAATGTATTCATCACATAGCCAGAGTTATGACAGCAATTGTTAAGGAGGAGATTAGCCACGCGTACCTTGGCCGGAGATGTAAGCTTTTGTCGCTCACATTCCCGTGGCATCTGAGACCGCGTGTGGTCCCAGCTAGGATCCTTTAAGCAACCAAAGTAACCTTGTTTTTTAACATTATTGCTCCCTACAGCACCTATTTTGGGATGGATGTGCCATTCTTCCTCACATCCAGTCCAGACACATCATCTTGGCCGGGGGGAGTAAGCTGATTAGAGCTCACACACCCTCGTGGCATCTGAGACTGCGTGTGGATTCTGATTGGAATTCAAAGCAGTCGAGGTTGTCTTTTACAATGCCAACATACTTTTTGCATAGTTTGGAAGTTGGTCTTCAGCATAGAAATTGTGGTCTCCGTGAGCAAAGCCCCATTTGGCCAGAGAGACAGCTATGTTTTGTATGTGTTTGGTTGGCTGCATCAACCAATATACGCTGGGATTTCGCAGATGTCTCCATATTTGGGAATAACAAACATAATGTTTCCAAGGGCATTTTGAGTCCTGCTAAGACAGGATGTAGTTGAACTGACGAGGAATTGCAACCTCTATGTTAACTTGCGAATGTTTATATTTCCTCATACAAGCCTCAATGATATCTAGGTCAGAGAGCTTATGCTGAGTCACGAATGTAAAATCTTCCACAAAACCACCAGAGGAGTTCAAAACGACACACCCCACACTCATCCGTGGCGAGTTGTTCAAGTAGAATCTGGCACTGTTAAGATTATGATAGTTCCCTGCGGTCTGGTTTCTAGTAGCATCAGAGTGGAGATCAGGGGTGTTAACCCTTGCCACTAATTTGAGTTTGTCTTTGCTCGGACATTTTCCAAATTTTGAGCAATCAATAATATTGTTGATTAAATGTTATGCAGAGAGGATCACAGAGGGGGCATTTAGTTGCACTTCTTCAAATTTAATCTTGCATCTGTGAACCCATATGGACCAGCATACGACTGTTGGGATAACCTTTCTGTGGTTGTCCAGAGAGGGCTCTCCCTTCAAACAAAACCAATGTCTCAACCTATCCTCTATAGAAGCATTTATAGGAGGGACTTGGTATTTGGCTTCAAAGACTTTCCATACCTGCTGAGCGAGCTCACTCATAGAAAACAAGTGGTCAACAGATTCCGATTGTTTGCAAATGCCACAGACACATCTGGAAGCCATCTGAATACCTCGGTTTTGTATACATTCATCAACTAGGATGGCATTCCGTAGAATTTGCCAGATTAAAATGCTCAGCTTGATAGGGGTATGCTGATCCCAGATTTTCACAAACAGGATATTCTTGGATGATTTAAGTCTGATAGTTTCCCATGCAAATTTAAAAGTGAAGGTGCCATATCTGTTTGGTTCCCTAAAAGGTTTATCCTGATCAAACACAAGATACATTGTGGAAATCAGTTTCCGGGTCTCCATAGAAATATTTGATCCTATAAAATGTCATCTCCCATTCCTGATTACTGAACTAACCAACTCAGATGAACTCCCAGCAACTAACTGACCAAGGATCGCATCAGAAACCCATTTGTCCCACCTCAAATTACCTCCTGATCATTTCCAATCAGCCATCTAGTACGAGGATTTGAACTGCGAGGATTTTTTGCAATCATATAATCTTTGATGTCCAGCAACCTGCGCCAGGTATTTGAACTACGAGGATTTTTTGTCATAAAGAACTATTTTTGAGAGCGAGAACGGAAATGGTACTTTCCCTTCTTGCTGAAAGAAGTGCGTTTTGGAGATTGAGACTCCTTCTTCGGGAGATTTTCTAGAATACGCAATTCAGACAGATAAGCATCATAGTCATCTGTATCAGTGTCCAAATTTGAAGCTTTATCATCAAAATGCCCTTGCAGGTGTTTATAGTCTGTTTCTGTAAGCTGTAGCTCATCAGACTCATTGGCGAAGTCACTTTTCGACATCTCAATAGCAAGAGTCTGATCTTCAGCACAGTCCACATCAGAGTTGAGTGCATTTTCCCCCATTGAGATATGCAAAACTGCTCAAGGAGATGGGGCTAGCTCATTGGAGCCATCTGCATCGGAATGTCCCCCAATGACAAAGAAGTAGTTACTGTCCTCGAACTCACTAAAGATCACTTTACCATCAGTCATCCCATGTTGGGCCGTAGATGTAATTTGCAACTCAACACTTTTCAGGGGATCATAAACAATAATAGAGGGTAAAAGCTTCTCATCATCTCTCATATCTACATCCTTTATTGAGTTAGAGAGTTGAGAGCCCAAATCACCATCATGTACGACTATCTTGCCTTCATCAGAACCTCTGTTCGAGAAGTCGATCGCCCAAGCGCCGGAGCGGCCGGGTAATCGCTAGAAACAGTCCCACTGCCACGATTTTGGGCAAATCGGAGTGACGAGGCAGTTGCGGCAGTGGGGCGGCCGCCTCGCCCGCAAGGCGGCCGTCACAAGCATCGCGGCGGCTGCCCCGGGCACCCTATCGGCCGCCTCGCGCGTTAGGCGGCCGTCCGGGCAATGAAAAAATTTTAACTACTTAATTTATTTATTTTTTTTAACTCTGGGCTTCGAGTTTTAATCAAAAAACCCAAAGCCCATTTAGTAATCCACATGGTAGGAGTAGGAAAAAAAACTAAAGGCCTCCCTCCATTTTATAGAATCCCACTTCTCTCTTCTATAAATTGGGGGAGGATATGTTCAAACACTGTTGGTTGAATAAAATACATAAATATTAATAATAGGTAGCTGAATTAAAAAAAATGAATATGTAACTAAATTTAAAAAAAAAATGAATATGTAGCTGAATTAAAAAAAACTGGATAAAATTAAGGGGGAGAGGAGTGTGTGAAGAAAATAAAGAACACGATATTTTACGTGGTTCGGGAGAATCCCTACTCCACGGAAGGACTTCGATCCTTCGTT
>JAOYMZ010090052.1:0-10865 GCA_025802335.1 Pinguicula primuliflora
TGAATTTCTTTCTGGCCACACCCCTATTAGTTCGAGCTGGTAACACATATTGAGGAGTCATCGGGCTCCCAGATCATGCATCAAGGTCAGTAGGCACAAAATCCATAGGTGCTGATATCTCAGGGGCAAGTGTACTTACCGGACTTTCTGACTAAGAAGACTCTTGGAGCGGAGGCTCTGCAGGGTCGGATGGTACTATGTCGGAATCATCGGTCTCACGGGGCTCAGGAGAAGATGTAGGAGAAGATGATAATGTCGGTGTGTTGGGGACGGAAGCCGCTATGTCGGGAATGGAGGACGAGATCGGGACAAAATCCAAGAGTAGCCAATCAAGTGGGTCAACTCTATAGTTCCGCTCCCCCTGACTGCTTGATTGAGTGGAAGGGTAAAAATACTGTCTCCAGAAAATCGCAATCCATAGTGATATAGAGGCGACGTGTTGTCGGATTATAATAACGGTATCCTTTTTGAGATGTTCTATAACCAACAAATACACATTTTTCGGCACATGGGTCGAATTTGGACTTATTTCCTTTCGGGATATGGACGTACACTGAACACTCAAATATACGAGGAGATAACGACATTGGTGGTGGCACCTTAGACTATTATGATAGGGTCTGAATCGGGTTACATAAGGTCAAACCTGAGTGGGAAGACGATTGGCCAAGAATACTGCTGTTGAGATGGCTTCAGGCCAAAAACTAGACAGAACCTGTGACTCGAGCATAAGTGCTCGTGTAATCTCGAGCAAGAACCTATTTTTCCGTTCTGCCACACCATTCTGTTGGGGAGCATAGGAGCATGATGTTTGATGTATCATCCCATTTTCAGAGCAAAAATCCTTCATTTGCTGGTTCACAAACTCCCCTCATTATCAGAACGAAGAATTTGGATCTTCTTCCCAAACTGAGCATGTACCATACAATGAAACAGGCGAAATTTATCGAATACGTCATATTTATTTTTCAGGAAATATACCCATGTCATACGCGAAAAATCATCAATAAAGAGGACAAAATACTTGTATCCCTGATCCCCAATACACGGAGCTGGACCCCAAACATCAGAGTGTATTAATGAAAAAACATGCGGAACGCGAGTATTAGACAAAAAATAAGAATGTTTATGACTCTTGGCAAGAACACAGGTTTCACAGTGAAAAGGAGTACTAGAAATCTGAAGAAATAGCCGGTGAAGGTATGCATGGGATGGATGACCAAGTCGTCGGTGTCATAATCAACTTTTAGATTGAGTAGACCCGTGAGCTAGTAATGTCCTCCCCATTGACTCCACCTCGTCGACATAGTACAATCCACCATTCTCAGTGCCACGCCCAATTATCCTCTTCGAATGGATATCCTGCAAGATACAGAAAGTCAGGTACATCATTACGACATAGTTAAGTTCCCTCGAGACATGGCTTATAGACAACAATTTGTATGATAAGGATGGAACATATAAACAATTTGATAGCGTCATCGACGGAGAAATACTAATAACTCCTGCTCCTTTTACAAGAGTAAATTTGTCATTCGCTGTTTGAACCAATTTTTTCTTAGATTCCTGCATACAAACGAGATCAAATAAATCATACGTAATGGTGTCAGTAGCTCCACAATAAAAAATCCAGGCCTGTTTTTTCCGTGTTTCCGGCCCACTAGGCCTTACTAATGCTCCAACTGCCGGTTTTGGCCCAATATTTCCAACTTTTTTTTTCTGGGCCCCTTCTTAGAAGCTGCAAAAACCTAATTGTAATTAAAAACGGACGATCGGCCCATTTCTTTTCCATTCGACACTGGTCCAGGAGTGTCTCCATTCTCCTCTTCGACGGAACCAAAACCATTCGTTCGAAAGAATCTCGCACCTGTCAATTTACACGGGCAATCTCAATTCTTCACATTCATGAGAGGATTTTTACCTGGGCCACTGTTTTCTAGGTTATTTGGAGGTGGTGGGCATCCGTGTTTTGTACCAGAGGTGTCTCCGCTGGTTTTCCCGAAATTGGCGATGGCGAGGTCATCATCTGTCGGATCTGATGAGCTGCCATCTGCTACCGTTGTGAGGCCCTCTCGTCTGCTATTTTTCTGCTTCCCTGGGTACCCATGTTTGCGGTAACATATAGATTCCGTATGCCCTAATTTCTTGCAATACTCACATTGTGGCACCTTACGGTATGAAGAATTAACCGGATTCTGGCTATCTGACTGCCCATATTCATTCCCATCCTGATGTTGTTTCTGATTTTGTGGAAGTCCGTTTCTGATAGTCCCATAGTTCTGATTTTGTGGAAGTCCATTTCTGATAACAAGTCCCGCACCTAATCCCTGTGATGTATTCGACACATCGGAGGCGTCCGTGAGGATTATATGATTCTGGGCCGCTTCCTGTCGAATAGGAGCATATGCTGCTTCAATTGAGGGAGTTGGTTTTTCCTTCAAGATGTCGCGAACTATGGGATTGAATTTTGAGTTCAATCCTGCGAGGAAGGTGAATAGCCTGTGCTTGTCCTGGATCTTGTTGTATTTCTCTATATCATTGACTGCCTCCATGGGATTTGGCCGATGACAGTCAATTTCCAACCATAACGAGGTACACTGGCCATAATAATCCTCAATGGAAGTTTGGCCTTGAGTCAATCGATCTGCCTTAGTGATAAGGTCATAGATCTGTAGACTATCTTCTCCTGCAGTAAAGGTCTTCTTTAAAATCCGCCATAACTCATATGCATTCGGAAAGTGGGCGTATTTCTGCACCAATTTCCTATCCATGGATTTTGTAATCCATCCAAAGACTTGGGAGTCCTTCGTCTTCCATGCGGTGTAGCCAGCATCGGTTTCTGCCGGTCCTTTGGCCTGACCCGTGATGAATTCCAGTCTTCCTCGTCCGCTGATTTCTACCTCCATGAGACGAGACCATAACATTCTGATTCTCCGGATGATGATTCTTGTTGAATCTTCAGCCATTGACGGAACTGCTCAGCCATGAGGCTGTTTTCGGCCAGTGGTAACTCCTTTGTCATGGTTACGAAAATCTTGGTAGATGAAGATATTCGTTTTCAGAATCGAGAACACTGCTCCGATACCATGTTTTGATGAATATTGTGTTTTGTGTTTGAATTGGAACAAAACAATTTTACGTGGTTCGAGAATTCCCTACTCCACGGGAGAACTTCAGTCCTTCTTCTCTTGTGTTTTTGCGTCAATGGCTGAGATTACATTTATAGGATCCCTCCATGATCCCCTGTCTCTCTTAATCACTTGATTTATGGGATTTCCTAGATAAGGTAAAGATTTATCATTATCCTTTACCTTATTTACATTTTCTTCCTTTATTATTCTAACAGTGACGACTTTTATTATCCCTAGTTCGATGTGTTGGTCACGTGGGAGATCTCATATCTGAGATTGTGCTTACTCAATTCACCAAATAATCTGGTCCATCGAATTAAAATCCGACGGACCAAATTAATTGTCGCGGATCGATCGCTTTTGTCATAGAAGAAGTGGGTGTGGACTAGATTCGGCCTCTGTTCCCATAATACATTATTAATTAATTAACTCTTGTACAAAGTAAAATGGCATGTTCGCCCCACATCATGAGCACATATGTTGCCTTAAAACCAAAGAGAACACAACCTTGTTGCATTTGTATATAGTAATTTAAGTTATTTTGAGTGATTCATCTAATCCCAGCCATCAGATTGTCATATCAATTGCTCAGATTAGAATTGAGTACAGTAACCCATTATTGAGCACAACAATATGCAACACATGAGAATGTATCTGTGCCTGTAATTGTTTATACATGTATTTGTTTAATAAGCGTGTCAAATAATGATATACAAATAACATTTTCAAAAAGGTTATCACCTATATTTAGAGACGTATTTTTTATATTAAGTCTTAGAGTAAATTTGAGAAAAAAAATATAAATCAATTTATTAGTTAATGCGGTGGTGGAAGATGATATACACCACTACTTTTGTACATCAATTTTGCACGACTTCTCAGCTATCATCACTTAATTGAGAGTTGGAAAATTCAATTCAACATTTTCATCCAATTTGATGATGACACCTCAGAAGTAATGCAAAAGTAGTGAACGAAAGTGGTGTTGCATATCACATCTAATGTAATGCTACAATCAATCACATTTGGCCCAAAATTTTAATGAGAGCTCACATATTTCTTATAAGATGGTCTATAAGCGCATCTGGTCTATTTTATAACATGGTATCGGAGTGAACTGTCTATTGTCCGAAATTATTTCCGAAGAAGTTCTGAGTACTGACTCCAAGGGGCCCAGAGGAATTTAAGCCAAATTGGACATTGTTTTCAAGGACTTTGATAATTATTTTTGTAGTCCTTGTAATTATTTTCGGGAAGGTCCTGAACATTGGTCTCAAACCGAGCTTTGGACCAATTGAGCATTGCTCGTGTGTTTCCTTAAGTCTCAACGTAATATAACTAGTTGTAACTTGTACTTGATTGAGAGTGTTAAAATAGTGAGAGAAAAATATAAATAAACATATAAAAAAATGTGGTGTGTTAGGCTAAATCATCTTGAGATAAGGGTCGAGATTAACACACAATCTTCTTTATAAGTACCTATCCCACAATCCAAATGGATAGCAAAATCCAAAATCCCCTGCAGATGGCTAATAATTTGTTTTGTTCTTATTTCTTTGAGGTCTCTACGCACCACTTCGAGAGCCGAATCACCATATCCACACGTTGGCCTTTGATTGATCCACAAATGGCAGCCTCAAAATAGACATCATTTCGACACTCCATACTAAAAAGAAACACTTGTGTTTAAACATGTATATACATACCATACACTTTCATGCGGGTTGAGATGTGTGTGTGTGGCACAGGGAGTGAGAGGGGATAAGATTTCTTAACGTTTCTGATCCTTAGCTTCCTTCATATCTGTGTTGGGTAGTGCTTACAAACTTATACGCCAATAAACACATTACACACAAACACAAACAAAGTCACCGAGCAGAATGGCCTCAGCTTCACTCCTCAAGTCATCCCTTGTCCTAGACAAATCGGAGTTTGTAAAGGGACAGAAACTTCTCCGGCAGACAGCCGCCGTAAGATGCAGCCCGAACGCGCCCGCGTCCGCACTCACCGTCAGGGCATCCTATGCCGATGAGCTCGTCAAGACAGCAGTAAGTAATTCAGTTCAAGCTTCGAAAAGCAATGACAGTGAATTTGTTAGACTTAATTGTCCCATACAGATTACAAACACATGAATGAACTAGTATATAATAATATGTGGTTCCTAAAAGTGTTTCACCCTATTGCGTTGGCACCTTGTCTTTTAAGAATGTAAGCCCAAATTCATTATATATTGACCCACACGCGCACACACGAATGGGCCCGAACCCACCGGGTTGGACCGGTTCCAAATTTCAACTCCGATACCAGGGTTGGTTTTCTAACATGGTAGGCTGTCTGAGGCCCGAGCCAAAAGAGAGGCGAGTGTGTTTCCTAACCGAATTTGCATATAATGAAGTGTGTTCTAGATTGCAGTTGAGTTGCTACAAAACCTTGTTATTTCTTGTCAATCTTAGGGTCAGAAAGTACTCATTGTGATATTATATTGGTTTGCCTGTTTCTCTATTGAGTTCCTTACTCTGTTCGAGAAGGCGGTCGCCTAGCCTGTTTAGACGCTGGGCGGTCCTGCCCATCTAAGCACCTGCTTAGGCTAGGCCGCCTAAGCGCTAGCATTTAGGGGTTTAGGCTAGGTGGGTCCTTGAATACTAATTCCTGGATTGTTCCTACCAACAGATTCTTATCTTACCATTGTATATGAATGCTAGTTGATGATGTGGTAACCTTGTAGAAAACTGTTGCATCTCCCGGTCGTGGAATTCTTGCCATGGATGAATCCAATGCTACCTGTGGGAAGCGTCTGGCTTCTATTGGCCTTGAGAACACTGAAGCCAATCGCCAAGCCTATAGGACCCTTCTTGTTAGCGCCCCAGGCCTCGGCCAGTACATTTCCGGCGCCATCCTGTTCGAGGAGACTCTCTACCAATCCACAGTTGATGGTAAGAAGATAGTGGATGTACTTTTGGAGCAGAACATTGTTCCTGGGATCAAAGTTGACAAGGTAAGGGGGAAATATACAAGTATTATTTGACTTCTTGTGATGGTAAAGTGTGTGCATAGATTGAGCAATATAATTTGGTTGGAATTTCACAGGGTTTGGTACCTCTTGTTGGCTCAAATGATGAGTCTTGGTGCCAAGGTCTTGATGGACTTGCTTCACGATCTGCTGCTTATTATCAACAAGGCGCCCGTTTCGCGAAATGGTAGTGATTTCCTCAAGGAATTTTTTCATCTTTATGTTATCTTCTGTTTGCCTGTAGACATGAACAGATTATGTTATGTTGATTCAGGCGTACCGTTGTGAGCATTCCCAACGGTCCTTCTGCTCTGGCCGTAAAGGAAGCTGCCTGGGGACTAGCACGCTATGCTGCCATTTCTCAGGTATGCTACACCAAACACATGCATACTGAGTGATCCTATATGTTTCATTTCAGAATCATCTTGATGATGTGCATGTATTTCTTCAGGATAATGGCCTAGTCCCAATTGTGGAGCCTGAGATCTTGTTGGATGGCGAACATAACATCGACCGGACTTTTGAGGTTGCGCAGAAGGTATGGGCTGAGGTGTTCTTCTACCTTGCAGAGAACAATGTGTTGTTTGAGGGCATTCTGCTCAAGCCCAGCATGGTCACTCCCGGTGCTGAATCGAAGGAAAGGGCGACTCCGGAGCAGGTTGCAGATTACACTCTCAAGCTTCTCAAGAGGAGAATCCCACCTGCTGTACCTGGAATCATGGCAAGTACTCGAAAAGCCTTGTTGCATCAGTTTTTAAACTAACAAAGTAAATCTGTTTCGTGAGACTGTTCTTATATGATGTAATGGGGTATCCACAGTTCTTGTCTGGTGGGCAATCTGAGGTTGAAGCTACACTGAACTTGAATGCCATGAACCAATCTCCGAATCCGTGGCACGTTTCGT
This sequence comes from Pinguicula primuliflora, assembly GCA_025802335.1. Lineage (NCBI taxonomy): Eukaryota > Viridiplantae > Streptophyta > Magnoliopsida > Lamiales > Lentibulariaceae > Pinguicula > Pinguicula primuliflora. The sequence continues at coordinate 7,046 of JAOYMZ010090052.1, forward strand.
TCTCGTATGCCCGAGCTCTTCAGAACACTTGCCTGAAGACATGGGGAGGACTCCCTGAGAATGTGAAGGCAGCTCAGGATGCATTGCTGATCAGGGCCAAATCCAATTCTCTGGCTCAGCTTGGGAAATACACTGCTGAGGGGGAATCTGAGGAAGCTAAGAAGGAACTGTTTGTCAAGGGATACAGCTATTAAGCTTCATCAGAAGGAAGATAAATGGTCTAGAGATGTTTGAGAAAAGAAAAAAAAAATAGTAACTGTGTTACTATTGAAGCTTGAAGCTTTTGAGACTATTTTTTGTGTTGCTACAAGTACTTTGTTGAAAAGATAAATAAACTTGATGCTGATGAGAACCGGTATAAAAAAGTTGTCCAACCGCAATAGCCTGCAAACCATGGTAAGGAGATAAGCCACATTTGGCAAGACATATGTGACAGACTCATGTCCAATTATCACTCTAAAAGAATTTGAACTGATGACCGTTTAGTGCAATTATCACTCTAAAAGAACCATGTTGGCAAAAAATTGAAACATAATTAGTAGCATAAAAGTTAATTATTTACTTAAATCTCCATAAATGCTTCTAATATAACATAAAACAAGAGAAACCATGTAAAATTTGATCTATCAAACATTAAAAATAATAAAAATTTCAAGCCCGGAAGCAGGACAGTTCAAAACAAGGACTAGCAGCATGCAAACATTCCTCATTGCAGAACATAAAGGAATTCCAGAAACGGGAACACCAAGTGGAACACTCTTTATGTAGAAACAAAGCAACAGAAGGAAAAAAAATCAAATTCAGTTTTTTAGGTGAATGCTCTTTCCTTCAATCTTCTGATTTTACATGAGAGCATCTTGAACAAGTTTCTTCTGGAAACTACTGTGTTCCTCAGGGGTAGCATAATTCTAAGGACTGGCAAAAATGCTCCTCACAGCTGATGTTCAGGCCTCTCTCGTGTTGGTGTATCATTGGACTGCTTCTGCTTACAACATCACAACGGAAGGTCTACCTGAAAAGCATATGGAAATCTACCTCCTTTATTTTTAAGGCTCCCTTTTGAAGTATCCATCTGGAACCACACTTTCAAGTTCATGATTTTTGTCCAAATTGTTCCCTTGCCCCTTTTAAGAAAACATGTAGACATAAACATATTAGATGCTTACTAAATGATACTTACCAAAAAAAAGATGCTTACTAAATGATGATACTCGAGCTATGACCTTTTTCGACATACCAAGGATAAGTATAGAATACCTGGTTATTTTGAGCTTGGTCGTGCGTTCTTTGAGGCCTTGCGTTGAGGTCAAACATGTTATTAACTAGTTTCCCATCATTATCAGCATTGTTACCTAAGCTTCTTTCGGGAGGAACCCGGCGATTCTGCTCGGTCTCTTTTGATCTAAGAGCAGAATATTGAGCGGTGCCCTTGTTCACTTCACCAAGATTCACTCCTTGTGGCTCTGGTTCATCTACATTTCCAGGTTTGTCTCCTGGAAACTATAAGTGCACGACATAGAAAACAAAGGTCATGCCCTGAGTTTGACAGTCAGTAAATAAACTAAGAATCAGTTCCATTCACGGCAAGCACGAACCTCAATTCTCTGCCTCATCAGGAGATATCTTCCATGTGTTCTTTTACCACCGACATGAACAATCATATCGCATTGCAGACAAAGTGAACTTCCATCGACCTCACAATAGAAGAAAGCTATACAAAAGTGTTGAGGAAGCACATTTTATAACAGGTTCCAGCCCTCAAATGTGAAAAGAAATAAGGAAAATTTAACATCATACCGGGAGCATTTTCGCAAATGTCACAACGTGGGACAATACTTGGTTCGGCTAGACCAACTCGGACATGTCTACTAGCCAATTTGTTGCACATATGTACCTGTGGCAGATAGCAAAAGCCTCTATGTAGTTGGTGTATTCACATACATGCCATAGGCGAAATATATAAGTCACGCCTCTCTAATTACTAACAAGAATATATGCAAATAATAGCACAATAAAACTCACTGTATACATAACAAGTACTGACAATACTATCTTCCGTAGATCATAACACAATGCATAACCAGTCTTCATATAATAGAAGTAAACACATACTAGCTGTTTAGAATTATACACCAGCAGCGTGGCAACCTTCACTAACCAAACCAAACATACCCAGTAAATCCCGTCCTTAGGCAGGGTCTGGGGCGTGGCAACCTTCACTAAGATCATGGAATTTAAAGATGCTAATGATAGCTAAAGAGGGTCTTAACGGTGTGTAAATAAGGCAGATGTCTTACCCCCTCAAAAAAAATGAACCCACTGGCCTAAAAGATTGAACGGTAACTCACAACCAAACCAAAAATTGAACAGATGAGAAAACGGTTAAGTTCTCAGCAAAATATAAATTCAGGAGTTCTCATAAGCAGACCGAATCAAGAAACAAGACTGGACAAACTAACCATGAGCAAGCAATGATTTTTTACAGCCCGTATCCAATAAAACAAGAACGAGAAAAACATCAACTATACACCATATATCTAAAGCACCATACAAGAATTTTCAGGAAAAAATTTAAGCTTCAGATGCAACATAAAAGGCAAACACAAAACCCTATAATATTATCAATCTGCACAAATATTCCTCCTTACGCTCGGAGGTTGCAAGTAAAAGAACCATCCATACCTTGTCATCACAAGCACGGCAAAGCGCCGCCTCATCCGCCGCGCAGAATAAAATTGCGGCTGCACCCTCACACACATCGCACAGTGTTCTCATTGCCCTGTCTCTATCCTTATTTCAATCAACAAATTTGTGAGTACCACCTACTTCACTCCATAATTCCGACCATATATGCATCCAACATATCCCCAGATTTCCACACAGCACCCCAGAAGAACTCCCAAATAAATTATATAGACACAGAATCTTCACGCACAGAAACAGCATAGACTAGCTCGCATTTACTACATGAGAATCTGTGCGTGATTTGAAGGAGAAGAACTTTAAGGAAGCAGCCCGGTTGAGATACACGAATATCACTCGGTCGCGTAAACCAGAGACGGACCGATGGTGCGCTGACGCGATTCTTCATGGGAGTGTATTTTGGACGAGAAAAATGATATTTATATCCACCTTGTAAATACTATTTAACTAAAAAAAATTTATTGACTAATGTATCAACAATAACCACTATCAATAAAAAAATTAAATAACAATAAATAATAAAAATTGTGGTCGTGAATATTGACATATCATAGTTTCAATAAATAGTATCTAAACACTGTGTGTGAATAGCATTGCTCTTTGAAAAATAGTATAAGCTCCCTTATATAAAGAATAATACTAGATGTACCCTCAACATTACACACTTCATAAACCTGTAGCACCCATTACAACCACACACGCAGATACACTCATTTTTGGGTCTAAACTAACCATTTTGGGGGGAATTTTTAAAATTCTAATAATTTATTAGGCAGAAGGAAAAAATAAAAAATTTAAGACAACACCAAACTACTTGAATCTGAATTTTTTGATCTTATATATAAGTTTATATTAATGATTTTAATTATGACAGTAGTAGATGATAATAATTTGATTGTCACGAATAATAACAATAGTATACACGAGCCTAAAATTTGTCCATTTGGTGTGCCTCTAGGGCTCTATGGATCAAAGCAATTTAAAGATTTTATTTTGGTTCGGTCAAATTAAAATATAATATATTGCAACATAGGGAGCGCTTCGTATGGTCAGTTTTGGTGTGGACAGTTTTCCCTTCGTGTGGACAATTTTTTCGTAGCACCATCCGTTTTCGAAA
>JAOYMZ010090063.1:0-10864 GCA_025802335.1 Pinguicula primuliflora
CACAGAGATTTTAAACTTTCGAACTCCCATTCAAACTTTGGCTGATTTTACTCAAATTCCACCTTCCCTATCATTAATCCCTAGAGTCTTTGGATGTTCTGTGTATGTACATATTCTTAAAATCAATCGTTCTAAATTTGATGCATGTGCTGAAAAATATGTCTTTGTGGGATATGGGGGTCCTCAAAATGGTTACCGTTGTTATAATCTCCTTACTCGTCGTGTTATCACTACTATGGATTGTAACTTTGTTGAAACTGAATACTATTACCATCACCAACCCAATCAAGTGGTCAGGGGGAGGATTTAGGATGTGACACTCTTGATTGGTTGACCTTATCACGTCTAACGCCACAACCAACTCATACGCCTCAGCGTATAGCCCAAATTTGTGTCACACTACTTTGATGCTTGCATCTCATTTGCTTCATGCACCTGCTATATCATCTCCTACATCAATTCATGTGCCTCATTCACGAGAACCATCCCATGAGACAGGTCGACCATCCTTTGGTGCAAACGACGTCGACATAGTACATTCAGATCAGGAAGAACCACCTCAGTTAGATTCTTCTATGGATGTCCAGGTAAGTGCTATTCCTTCTGAGGATCCTACTACTGTGGATTCTATGACTGACTGCGATACAGGGAGTCCTGTGACACCGAGTTACATTCTGCCACCTCGGTCCACTATGGGTGTCAAACGAAAGAACTATACACCTGATTATGATTCTCGAACTCAGAGGTATCCTATGGCTGACCTAGTCAGGGGGAGTTTTTCTGAGTCTGCACGAGCCTTTTCTGCGGCATTATATAATGAGGATGTACCCCAAGATGCGAAAGAAGCTATGAGTAGGCCTGAATGGAGGCAGGCTATGGAGGATGAGATGAATGCTTTAATAAAAAATGAGACGTGGGAGCAGTGTAAGCTACTTAGTGGGAAGAGATTTGTTGGATGCAGATGGGTCTTTACTGTGAAAAGAAAGGCTGATGGATCTATTGAGAGATACAAGGCAAGACTTGTAGCAAAGGGATACACACAGACATACGGGATTGATTACTCTTAGACTTTTTCTCCTGTGGCAAAGTTAGATACTGTTCGGATTCTTTTCTCTATTGCAGCAAATTTGGATTGGCATTTACATCAATTTGATGTTAAAAATGCATTCTTACATGGTGATTTACATGAAGAGGTATATATGGAAGGACCACCCGGTTTCTCTCACAGCTTTCACCAGAATGAAGTCTGCAAGCTAAAGAAGGCTCTATATGGTTTGAAGCAATCTCCGAGGGCACGATTTGGCTGGTTCACACTGGCTATGAAGAAGTATGGATATACCCAGAGTTATTCTGATCACACTCTATTCCTAAAGCATCGAGATCAGGGCATTACATGCTTGATTATATATGTAGATGATATGATAATCATGGGAGATGATACAGAGGAGATTGAGACCTTGAGAGTAAATCTATTCAGAGAATTTGAGATGAAAGACTTGGGCAGGTTGAAGTATTTTCTTGGAATTGAGATATCACGGTCGAAGCTTGGCATTTATATCTCTCAGAGAAAGTATATTCTGGATTTACTTGAAGAGACTGGTTTAGTTCATTGTAAACCAGTAGATACTCCTATTGTTTTGAAACATGGTCTGAGAATTGTGGAAGGCGCTGAAGCAGCAGATCGACTTCGTTATCAGCACTTAGTGGGCAAGTTGATTTACTTGTCACATACTCGTCCCGATATTGCATATGCAGTAGGGGTTGTAAGTCAATTCATGGATAATCCCCAGAAGGATCATATGGATGCAACACTAAGGATTCTGAGATATCTGAAAGGATCCCCTGACACCGGGATCATATTTAAAAAGAACGGTCATCTAGAGATTGAAGCCTACACTGATGCTGATTGGGCTAGCAACCCCATCGATCGTCGATCAACGTCTGGATACTTCACTATGTTAGGTGGAAATCTAGTCACTTAGAGAAGTAAGAAACAGAAAGTAGTTGCTTTGTCGAGTGCAGAGGTTGAGTTCCGAGGAGTGGCTCGTGGCGTGGAAGAAGTTCTGTGGATCAGGAGACTTATGACGGAGTTAGGGTTTGCACCATCTCAAGCTTGTCCACTAAGGTGTGATAATCGGGCTGCTATTCAAATTGCACAAAATCCGGTGCAACATCACCGGACTAAACATGTTGAAGTGAATCGTCATTTTATCAAAGAAAAACTCGAAAATGGATATGTTACACTTCCATTTGTACGATCTGAAGATCAACTGGCGGATATTCTGACTAAGGCAGTGAATGGTCGTCTCTTCCATGAAGTACTTTGCAAGTTAGGTGTTGAGTACCCTACACCAAATTTGAGGGGGAGTGTTGAGAAAGTCAAGAGGCATATGGAGAATGTTGAGAAAGTCAAGAGGCATGTGGGGGAGGCATCACACGCGCAGCCCACCGTCAATGAATATATGCATGATTCATTAAATGCAGTACATGCGCAGCCCACCTCATTAAATGTAGTAAGTACCTCAAAACTTGTATATATATGTAGCAATCGTAACGTGGTAGAAGAATCATCCTCCTGTGGACGTAGACAATTGCCGAACCACGTAAATCTTTGTATTCTTCTTCTTTTCATTCTTAACAGGCCGAAGCTAGAGTTGAAACAAGTGCTAAAATTAATAGGTCCTAATATTTCGCTAACGAAATTTTAGGAAATTTTGATGATGAAGTCTCATATGCTTAAAAAAATCAAATGCTTTACTCTGATTGAGTAACAAATCTCCTAATTGGAATTTTTACTGCGGGGCCATTGATACCATTATATATGATGCCTAAAATATGGGTAATTTACAGGTTCTATAGAAGAAAATTCTTTAGATGGCGAATGGAGAGTTGGTACCAGTAACGAAAGTTGGGACAATTGAGATAACTCCTACCTTGAAGTTTTCTAATTGTCTCCTTGTGCCCCAATTATCTCACAAGATCCCTTTAGGCCGATTTTTCAAGAATAGAGTGTGGTCTGAATTGCTATGGCGGTACCCATATCGCTTCATTGCCATGGTGAAGTATCCAAACCATCCTTGTGGGATTGTTTTAGTCCATATAGGGCCTTCCGTAGTCTGCACCCTTAATTGGGTTTAAACTACTGAGAGAAGCCAGGTGGGCTCTCCATATGTACCTCATCTTTCAAATCTCCATGCAGGAATGCATTCTTCACATCAAACGAATGTAGTGGCCAATCCCTGTTAGCTGCAATAGAAAACAGAACTCGAATAGTATCTATTTTAGCCACATGTGAAAAAGTCTAGGAGTAGTTAATCTCATAGGTCTGGGTGGATCCTTTGGCCACCAGTCTTGCCTTGAATCTCTCAACTGTGCCATCAGCTCTTTTTTTTGATTGTATAGATCCAACTGCACCCAACTGGACGTTTCCCCACAAGTAGTCTACACTTTTCCCATGTATTGTTTTTCTCTAAAGCCTCCATCTCGACCTCCATTGCTTTCCTCCAGTTAGGTATGCTCAAAGCTTCTTCTACACTTCTAGGGATCTCCTCCTAATATAAGGCCATAGTGAATGCCTTAGCAGATGATGACACTCTTCCCTTGAACAGGTTTGCCACATGATATTTCTTAGAGCCAGGAACATGATCAGCAACATATCTCCAAGGTGCTACTCCCCTGGTGGATCTCTCTGGGAGTACATGAGTAGGTAGAATACCTGCAGTCTCAACATATAGACATTCCTCGAGTACAGGCTTAGTTGGAGTACTTACCTGGATATCCGAAGAAGGAGTCGATGATACCACGGGGCCTCCAGACTGTACTACGGTGAGCGGTGATGAGGCTATGGACGAGGCATGTGGCGGCTCAGTAGGTGGCTCTTTCTGAGGTTCAGGTATGACGGATGGTAGGCTTATCCAGTATAGTGGGTCATGCAGAGTCTCTCCCTGACCACTAGATGTAGAAGTCTGGCTGAAATAAAACTCACTTTCATCGAAGTCACAATGGACGGTAATAAACAACCTCCTGGATACTGGACCATAATAGTGATAACCTTTCTGATGTATGTCATAGCCAACAAATACACACTTCAGGGAACAAGGGTCGAACTTTGTACGGTTCACCCTTAGAATGTGAACAAAGATAGAAAATCCGAACACCCGGGGCACCAGAGTGAGGTATGGAGGAACCCGGGTATGAGATGGCAGGGCCTGAAGAGGAGTGGCAAGATTTAATATCTTGATAGGTAGACGATTTGTCAAGTAGGCAGCAGTTGCCACAGCCTCTGGCAAGAATAAAGAAGGTGCTCCAGATTCCAGCATGATTGCTCGAGGTATTTCAAGTAGAAAGCAATTCTTCCTTTCAGCTACACCATTCTGATTAGGACTATAAGGACAGGTGATTTGATGAATCAACCCCTTGTCAGAGCAAAATATAGACATCTAAAAGTTCACGAACTCCCCTCCATTATCCGAGCAAAGAATTTTAATAAGTACCTCAAATTGGGTGTTATTCATGCAGTAGAACTCAATAAACTTTGCAACAACCTCAAATTTATTTTTTTAAAAATAGATCTAACTCATGCGGGTGTAGTCATCAATAAAAACAATAAAATATCTCAATCTACTACCCCTAACAACTGGACAGATCTCCAAACATCAGAATGGATAATAGAAAATGGTTTATCAGTACGTGATAAGCTAGGAACAAATGATGCTCTATGAGCTTTAGCCCGGAGGCATAAGACACATGAAATAGGAAAACCAAATGAAGGAAAAGTTTCTTGAGATAGTTATCGAAGGGGTAACCTAAGCGTTGATGCAACAACCAACTTTTCTGGGATGCATTGCTATGAACTGATAGGAATTTTGATGTAGAGACAACTTCATCAACATAGTACAGTCCAGCCCATTTAGTACCACATCTAAGGATCTCCTTCATCTGAATATCCTGTAATACACAAAAAGTAGGATACATTATTACGACACAATTGAGCTATGTTGTTACATGACTAATGGAGAGTAATTTATGGGACAATATTGGCACGTATAAACAATTGGATAATTTGAGACTCATGGTGATCTCAATTATCCCTGCACCCTCAACAGATAGTAGTTCTCCATTAGCTGTTTGAATACTTCATTTCCGGTGGTTCTGTGGCACACAAAGGTCATTAATATCATAAGTCACCGTATCAGTAGCTCCACAATCAAAAATCTATTTGTTATTTTTCTCCTACAAACTAGCAGCACAAGAATTTAATCCGAGTTTTCATTGTCCCCGAAACACCCAACTGGAAAAAATTTTGCATCATTAAATGAGGAGGGGCAAGGAGGTAATTTCTCTCTCCTTGCCTTTATACCTGCCGAGTGAGATATATCTCCATTAGATCGAGAAGCTTCTCTCGCAGGGTTCTCTTCTCCTCCCTGCCGACTCCTTAACCCTGAGCCTGTATCTCGTCGATTTGCAGAGAAATCATCACCATTTTCACCGGAAATCGCATGATGAGGTGCGGACTGTCGCCTCCTGACTCCCAGCACTGTGAATCCATGCTCATCATCGTCCTCCTGGTCAACCCCTTCATCGATAGCCACTATTCCGTGATGCTGACCATCGTACTATCGATTTGCTGGATGGTTTGCCGGATATCCCATCCAACGGTAACATTCTTTCTTCATATGAGACAATTTCCCACAATGTTCACATCTGGGCCGGAAGGATGAGTTGGTGACCGAATTGGTCCCTTCTGATCGGCGATTGTCGTAGAAGCGACCAGTTTCCAGGCAACGAACTGGATACTGGCGGTTCTAGTGTGTCGGGTCGGGGTATCTGGGTTGGATCTGGGTTGGCGGGTCAGTCTGGGCAAATTGGATCTGGGTTGACGGGTCGGTCTAGGCAGATCAGATTTGGGTCAACGGGCCAAATGATACTTGACCCGATCTGCCGAAATGAGCCTCACCAATTTCAGAATTTGGGTCAGGATTTGGGCCTTCATATGATGATTAGGCTGAGGTTTGGGCCGAGGTCCCTGAGCCCAGTTCTATGATCTGATGATTGTCGGATGTTGCCACGAGGTTTAGGATTTCCCGGCGCACAGCTTCGAAATGTCGTGTTACGTAGGCTTCATCCACTCTCGGCAATGATTTCTCTTTTATGATGTCACGGATTATAGGGTCAAATTCCTTGTTGAGTCCGAAAAGGAACATGAAAAAATGATATTCCTACTGCAACTCATTGTACCGCAGAATGTCTTCTTCTACCTTCATAGGGTTAGGTCTCCTTCTATCGATTTCCATCCAAAGACTATTGGATTTACTCTAATAATCCTCAATGCTGCTTTGATTCTGTGTCAATCGGCCAGCCTTAGTTTTCAAATCGAAGATTTGCAAACTGTCCTCCCCGCTTTTGAATGTTTTGGCCAGTGTGCGCCAAAGACTTTATGATGTCGGGAAATGAATGTACTCCCGCACAATACTCTGATCAATACTGTTGGTCGCCATGAGTAAACTTGGAGATCCTTTTTTCTCCAAGACATGTATGTCGAATCTGCCTCCGCCGGCGATTTGTCTGCCAAAAATTCATATCGATCTCTTCCTCCGATCGCTACTTCCATAAGCCTTGCCCATAAGACATAATTATTGTTGTCTAACTTGATTTCAATCCGCACATCGGACTGATTCCCATCGGAAGATGATGATCCCGATTGCTGCTGCTCCATAATTGTTGCTAATTGTTGTGACAATGCCTTGGTGGCTTCGGTAAAAGCTGAAACGTTGCCCATTGGTCGGATTTTTCCGCCGAAGGGATTAATTGGTAGATGACGAATGAAGTACGAAAGAAAACTCTGAATTGGTAGATGATTTTTCCGCCGAAGGGATTTTTCTACCGAAGGGATTTTTCCGCCAAAGGGATTAATCCCGAGAATCTGAAGAGATTTGTGATTATTACAAATCTCTCCTTTCCTTATCTGCTGATTCTCTCCAACAGAAGTCGATTCTCGGAGTCAATTTTGATGAAGAAGTGTTTCTCGAAGTCAATTTTGGACAATTGTTGGTGAAAAAAAGCGGTACGGGTAGTCGAAATCGTGAAAGCTCCGCAACCCTAAAAAAATGAGTCTCAAATCCTTAAAAAATGAGATAACTTACGTCCAGTGTACTTCAACAGGTCGGTTCCGATATTCCAGGTGTAGGAACCAAGTATACGAGTATCGGTACTGACTAGCCAATCGATCCAGATGACTAGCCAATAGTACTGGTACCGGTATTCGGTACCAGTACCGGGTAAACCGGTACAGGGTATATCGATACTGACGATCCAAAATAGACACTCCTAGTCCAGAGCGTCATATTAGTATTATAAAAGATGTGCTAAAATTTTCAAATCCATCCAATATCATAGGAAGGGGAGGTGAGTAAAAGTTCAAGCATATGCGCTTTGGCCCCATTTCTCGAGTTATTTTAGGTCTTATCTCTACTTGTCTCAACAAATCTCATATTTGCTCGGCCATGTTGAGTTATTTTTCACCCAACCAGGTATAAAAACGTGTTATATATCAGCAGTTTGTGGGTTTGAGTCCTAATGTGAATAGACTCTTCAAACTTCTACCAAAAACACTAAAGAGACACTTGATAGAATGTAGAAGAATATATTTTGTCCGACTTTGAACGATCATATTTCTCTTGGCTTCGATCCTTTCAAGATGATGTCTCATCAAGATTCATATTCAATTATTCTCCAACATTTTAGAAAGAAGTTTTCCTAGAAAAAGCACACAATGTACGAGAATCGCGTTTGTCACATTACTATTTTTGTAAGTAATGCTACATGTACCCTCACTTTTGACCCTATTTATAAACCCCATGATGTGGCAAGCATCACAACCACACACACAAGAACAATCATTTTTTAATGTGTGGTTGTGATTCTTGCACATCATGGGGTTTATGAATGAGGTCAAAAGTGAGGGTACAAGTAGCATTATTCTAAATGTATTAGAATTTGATATGTAGATAATTTTTAATTTAGTATCCTTTAGAGTTATTTATTTATTTTTTTATAATATTATATATATATATATATGGGGGAGGCTCAATGGCCCCCCAAATACCCATTTTTTTACCCCAAATTATAACCTTCAGATTAGATATAAGTGAATGGCCAAGATTAGATATATATATATCGGGGCGGTTATATAGAACCCTTCAAATACCCTATATATTACCTCTCACTGCGTCTATTGGATTTGACCTTTTTTAGGGGGATGAGATCAATCTTAATTAAAACTCACGTGACCCACCAAATCTCAACCCAATAATAATTCTCCATCACCCAGGTCACTTTTAGTCACCGTAAAACTCCAACCAAGAGATCTTCATCAATTTTTGGTGTTCGGCGTTAGGTATTCTTCATCAATTTTTTGTCTTCATCGTCACTGGCCATCATTATTTTGATTTAATATTGGTTGAATTTTGATTTGTTGTTGGTTGAGTAATACTATACTGCCACGTCCGTAAGAGATACTAGTACAAACCTCACGTATTATGTTGATTTATGGCTTCCTTCATGTTTTACATTCCCATATTTACTTCTATTTTTTTTGGTAGGTACCATATTTACTTCTATTTGTTGTCTATTTAATTCTCCATACGAATTAATGGCAAAAAGATTTGTATGAAGACAAAAAATTGATATACCGTATCTGTTGTTTTATTTTGGCTAGTTACATCCATATATTTAGCTTAAAATTCACCTGCTAAATCTATGTTTCTAGACTTTTATGTTTCTAGGTAATGGAGGCCTTGTATCCCCACTATTCGGCTGTTGTTACCTTCACCTTCGCTTATACTTTATGTGATAGTATGGAGGAAAACGAACCACTTGAGTTGGATCGTTGGAGTTTTTTTTAGATAGCTGGAGTTGTTGGTGCGGACAGCTGCAACACAGTAGTAGAGTGTATTTAATACTGTTGTGCACATCAAGTTGTAAGAAGGCAGCTTAAACATTAACATAGATGATGATGCATCTAATAAAAATGTTTTCAAATATGTTGTTGACAATATCCGAACATTGGTTTCTGAGTATGGTGATAAGGTTTTGCCAGAAGGATGATTCTGCTGGGCAAAATTGCATAGTCACCCAGCTAAGATGTAATGCAGTGGGAAGAATGAATGTTACAGACTTTCTTGTCCATTAGACAGAGTATAACTTAGCCATTACATTACATAGAGTCCAAATAAACCTTCTTTTAACCTTACGAAATTTTGGTTAAACTAGCGCAAATGGTTATACAACTCCAAATTCGCCTACGAAAAAAATTCTAACATATCAATTAAAGTTTTCGGGAGGGTCGAAACCAGTAAACTCAAAAATGAATAAGGCAACTTTCACAATTAAAACAAGCGATTCAAAAGCAATAAAACAAATCTTCCCGTAGCCAAACTGAAAACGTCCAACACATAACAGCTACACAAAATTATTTATTGTGATTCTTCATCTGAATTGCTTTCTTCTTCTTCATGCTCTCCCTCTGCAAATTAAATATTTTAAATGAAACATACTTATAAAAATCAAAACTTTATGAGATTATTATATCATACCTTCAATGTTTCTTTTCCGATTTTTATTTTTCGGACAATTTTGCTTGTCATGTCTCACAAACTTGAAGCAACTCTTACACTGTCTTTTCTTCTTTCGGAGATTTAATTCAACACACTTTGTAATCTACTGGAGGTAGAATCATGAGCATTTTCCCCCTTCTACTATTTTCACCGCCTTCTTCCTTCCTTTGGTTTGCGAAATATTTGGATCTAGAAGCAGTAGATGAGATAAGGGACTTGAGTTAACAGTATTTACATCATCAGAGACTACAGTTGAAACTTCCACAGCCTCATCATGACAATTCAAAACTAATCCAACTTCCGTTGATAATTCTTTCAAGCGTTTCAAGCAAATGAGGTATGTCTTTTTGGATGGTGCAGCTACACAAGCTATGCGGGTAAACTCTTGACATAGGTGGTTAAGTCTCAAGGCCTCTCCATGATCACCATCGCAATCCTTCAATGGCTCTGATGAATCCATGCTCCTAAATTTATTAGCCTCTTTTCTCCATCTTGCAAGAATGAAGTGTTCTGGTATCATTTCCAAATCATGACGAGCAAGCACCTTCATGATATGTCTACATATTAATCCCGTGAACTCAAAGTGTTTGCATCCACATGTTCCTGCATAAGTTTCCATGTTTAAATTCACCACGAATTGATGATGATAGTCAGCAGTCCTGTTTAGGACTTTGAAAGAGTGATATTCATTGTTTCGATCTATTTCTTCAACTTTGTATAGATATACAGTTTCTCACTCATCCTTGAATTTCTTGAAAATATTCCTTGTATAAATCTTCGCTGCATGACTTAACAGAAACTCATCACGCTTAACAAGGCGATTCTTGTGCTCAGATTCAAAATCTTCATCATTTTCTCTCTCCACTATTCTTTTTAGTGCATGCTCATAGTGAGAGGTAATATATAGGGTATTTGAAGGGGTCTATATAACCGCCCCGTATAAGTATATATATACATATATATTCAAAAAAAAATCGAAATATTAGTATATTTTGAAAATTATTATTTTTAATTGTATGTGTACAATTATGTTTTGAAAATTAATTTTGAATTAATTTTAAAAATGCATATTATTAAGGATTGGTTTAATTGCTAAGTGCATTTAATTATTCTTTCATGTCCTTTTAATTATTCTTAAATGCTATGTGCCTTTTAAATAGTTAAATGCATGACTACATGTTTATTTTCCTAGAAACCATGTTTTAGGAAAATATTATATGCTTAGTGCAATGTTACATTTAAATTCCCTA
>JAOYMZ010090074.1:0-10863 GCA_025802335.1 Pinguicula primuliflora
CCGAGCCATTTTTACAGATTTGTGGAAATACTTTGTGTTTTTGTCTCCTTCTTGCAGCCATTTGATACGAGATTTCTATCTCCAGAACATCTCTTCAGCTAGAAGGCTCTGTTTATATTCTGCTCTAGCCTTTTGAAGTAGCATTCTGTCATCTGGGGAGTTAGAGGTGTCATACTTTATCTCAAGAGCATCCATATTGTCCTCTGCATCTCTGATATTCTGGAAGACATTGCCATATGTGTTTTTGTTCCAAGAGCAGCCATATTATCATTGAGTTATTTGCCTAAGTGCAATGATAATAAATGTCCATGAAAGGACTTTGCTTTATACCTTCAAATGACGAGATTGATCCCGAGATATCCTCACATATTGGTTGTTCAGGAGACTAGCTATGCTGCTATTTTGCTGGCTTAATGGAGTCATGAGCACGGTGATCATAATTTCTTCGCTGAAATAGAGTTGCCTGAGAGCATTCAATACTTCTGGACATAAAATCTATACCACTGGTGGCTGCTCCTATTTTATAACAAACGCAACACTAGCAGCGGGTGTGGAAAAGCTGGGAAAAAAGGAGGCCTAAGAACAACTGCTCAATAAATTCTTACGGTGGTGAGAAGCTAGTTCTTTAGTTAGCAACTCCAACAACGGTACAACTAATACCTCCTTTACTATGCTCTCATTTTCTTTGGAAAATGTTTCTCCACTGGTCAGATATCTTATATGAAACTGCTTTGTTGATGTTGATGGAAAACGAGGGACTATAACTTGTGGTACATGGTGGCTAGGAGAAGCAATGTTATATTCGATGGGACAATGTGAGGAAGACATGCCATGCTGAAGTCAAACTGGAATGAGTTGTCATGCAACATGAAGGAGAGCTTTGACCTATTGCTGTTTGCTCTTATACGGAGGTGAAAAGCTAGAATATTAGCTAACACCTCCAGTAGAGGTACAATTGCTGTTTCCTGTCTATTTTCTAGCATGATCAACCCTCCTTTTTCCTTGCCTTTGGCTGTACTAATCCCATTATTTACATACGGAAAATGCTTGATACAAATATGCTGCTACAAAATGAGATTGCCTACTGGCGTGGAATGATGAAGAATCCAACAGGAAAACTTGTCGGAGATGTGTGTTGGCATCACTGCAAATAACTTGATACACGGAGGTGGCAAGCTAAACTTTTAGCTTTCCCCTCAGGCACAAGTCAACTTACACACGCATATACCTGGCTGCGCGTTATCTGACAGACTATGCTCCCAGTTTGTTACTTACTTCAACATGTTTTACTTTCTTTGATGCACAACACTGAGGGGGTATAATGACAATGATTGAGGGAAAAGGAGCATCGCATCTATACAAATGATGGAGAGAAAAGTTGGCCTCTAAACTACTGGCGAACAAAAAGATGATTTTTTTCCTTTCTTGTTGCTGGAAGGGACAAAGGAGGATCGCAGCAGAAATGGGCCTAATCTGGCTATTCCTAAACAAACAGATTCACACTGTTGGGGAAGAATCTTGTAAGTCAGACACATTATGATTCAAAACACATTCTAGCTGCTTGGCTATTCTATTCAGATGATTGGAACGGTGTATTTGGCTTTACTGCTGCACTGCACCCATATCTTTCCCATATGAAGGTTCAGGATTTCTGGATTGATGCAGCATGGAATGAACCAATGTTAATCAGCTTCACTCGAGCATATCTATTTCAGTCTATTCTCAGTGTTCCTACCATATCTGAAGTAGAAGATATCATGGTTTGGAAAGTGCAACATAATGGTAACTTCACCACAAAATCTGCTTTGCAAGTAATGCGTCAACGAGCCACTACCATGCTTGACTTCAAATGGCCCTGGCACCACCAGATTCCTCTTAAAACTAGCATCTTCATGTGGAGAGTTTTACATCACATTGTTCTAGTAGATGTTAACATTCAGCAAAAAGGCATCTCCATGGCCTCTAAATGCTCCTGCTGCACCCAATCTAGAAGCATTGAGACACTGAATCACCTTCTATCAGAAGGAGAATTAGCTACAAGGGTATGGCAATTCTTTGAAGACATTATGCAATTATCTTCGGTTGGCACAAATCTGGAAAACAGATTCGATGTATGGCTTATAGGTACTGAGGACAGAACTATGGCATTTCTTAGAAGGCTTATCCCTCTGACTATCTGCTGGGAAATCTGGAAAATGCGATGCTCCATTAGATATTATTCAGCCACACTCCATCACACATCTACAATACATTCTTGTGCACGGATGATTAAAGATATTATGCAGAGTACAAGACCGTTTCTACCTTGTTCCTCTACACATCAACTGATGCTTTCAAAGTTAAATATCATGCTAGCACCTAAGCCGAACCCCTACATCCTTACTATGAAATGGACACCACCTAAAAGCCCGGCCTTGAAGCTAAACATTGATGGTAGTGCTTCCTTGCTAACTGCGGGCATTGGAGGGATATTCAGAAATGCAAATGGAGAAGTGATGTTGGCTTTTTACTCAAGGCTTAGGCCTTGCTCAGCCATAGAAGCAGAAGTTGAGGCTCTTCTAGTTGGCCTCAGCCTTGCCATGCAACAAGATTATATGCATTTGGAGATTAATACAGATTCTCTGACTCTTGTGCAAGGAATCTTGCAAGAGCACAACTCACCATGGAAGATCAGACAAAGGATTCGATAGATTTCGCAATACTGCCAAATAACAAATTGCTATAGGGAGCTAAAAAAGCAGCGGATGCCCTCGCTATATTAGGGAGTCAGTCAACTGCTGGCACCCTTGTCACCGCAACACTTGCCAGAAGAGATACAGTTAATCACTCAGCAAGATCAACATCAAATATGCACAAGGAAGACCAGAGCATTACCTCAACAATTTCCTATAACATGAATAGCTATCTGAAAACTCAAATTGTATTTTTCCTTTCTGTTTCTTATTTTATTAGGCACATATACCATGTAAATAAAAACTATTGGTGGAGGAGGACGACTGTCCAATAAAATATTTTTTTTTAAAAAATGGGCCTATCAATATCGTGAAGATTGTGCTACAAAAAGTGAGGAAAGTAAAGTGCTCCTCTCTCATGTAATTTTGATTTTGCTTTGAGTTTTCTTTGTACAAACTTTTGGTGAAGGAGGTCGACAAAATCAATAAAAATTTTTATAAAAAAAGTTACAAATTGACCGTATAGATTAGGCAAAAGAGGGGGATAAATATCTAGATAAAAGCAAAATGATAGTGGTGACAATATATATTCCGCATATTACCATTTTTTATACTACTTTTAAAATTGGTCATGTTAGGAAATAGACCAACTCTCTAAGGTCTGGTCATGTGTGGGCAGGTGTGAATATAACTTAACTCATTGATGATCAAATATTGGGTAGGGCCTACCCGACCCGACCCTAGAGTCAACCATTAGACCCTTATCCTTACCCTATGGGTAAATGGGTCTAGGGCTATACCCATGACCTAGGGTCGGGTTATGTAAGGTCTAGCTTTTAAATTGGGACCCAACCCTGTGACCTGGGGTCAAGTTAGGTAGGGTCTAGTTTTTGATCTGTGACCTGACCCTCTAACCCATGGGTTTTGGCCGAGCCGGGTCGAGTCGAGTCACAGTTAAAAGCTTGCATAACAATAAAGTAAGGTACTTTAAGCCAATATTTCTTAAACTTATTAAGCATTGCCTCTACAATTTATTATCCTTGTGTTCATAAAATACTTTAGCAATACAAAGAATTCAATACAAAACAAAAGGAGAAGTATGATAATAAGTTAGTGATAATAAATATCACATCTTTTGTTCAAATGTGATATAAGGGTCATTTACAAAAGTAACCTTATTATCATACGAGGTCTGGGATTCCGTCGGCTGCAAGACGTATGTACAGCAGCTTCAATGAAAATATGGTGGCAGATCCAACAGGAGAAATCTATACTGGCTAATTTCATGAAGCAAAAATACTTCCCTGGTTCTAGCCCCTGTACAGTCCAGCCAAAAAGTTATAACTCACATGATTGGAGGAGGTTGCTGGGAATCCGAGATCTCATGCTGACTAGCTCTATTTGGATGGTTGGTGATGGCTCAAAAATTGACTTTTGGTGGGACAAGTGGACTGCAAATGGACCTATTGACCGGCAAGTACACAACATTTCAGATGGGTGCAGACTGGAAGATTATAGGAGCGATCATCGATGGAGCATCAGTGAGCTAAACTTACCATCTGCAGTACAGGATGATATTCATGAAGTGGTGCATTTTTTGAGGGAAGATAAATGTCTGTGGGCACCTTCCAAGGATGGGATCTTCAGTTTTTGGGCAGCCTGGGAGCAGATCATACACAAAGCTGCCAAGCACAAGTGCTTCATCAGAATCTGGCATCCACTCATCCCCATGAAGATGAGCATTTTGATGTGGAAGATCCTGCATGAAGTTGTCCCAGTTGATGAACGAATTAAGAGGATTGGAGTGCCACTAGTATCTAAATGTCAGTGATGTGCTAGAACCCCACAGGAAGAGTCCATAAACCACCTATTTTTGAATGGAGAGATTGCTTGCGAAACTTGGTGCTACTTTGAGCAGTCCTGTGGCATCCCCTAATCCACCACCATCCTAGCAAAGCTGAGAAAGTGGGGCAGCAGATCTGGTTCCAAAACTTCACACCTGATCAAACTCCTACTGCCTCCATTCATCTGTTGGTCGATCTGGGTGCTCAGATGCAATGCAGCATATGGAGTTCAAAAAATGAAAAAGGGCCAAGCTATTGTTATGACACTGAATATATTGAGAGACATGATGGGGGGCTGGACTATAAAACGTGACTGGAGCCCAGGAGATTTGAAATTACTGTCATCTTTGCAAATCCCTCTGCCTACATTCGGGTATCAGTCTGGGGGGCACAAAACACCACCCTGCCTCATTGTACAAACAGGTAGAGGCTGCAAAATTCCTGCTTTAGGAAAGATGGAGAAATCTCAGTAGGAATTGGGGGCATTATCTTAGGCCAAAATGAGGAATTCCTTGCCGGATTCACTTACAGAACAAGGGATGCTGAAGATGCATGATTCAAAGCTATATATGCTGGACTGATAATGTGTATCGCCAGAGGTTTCAGGGAGGTGCATGTGGATGTTAACCAAGCAGCAGGCTTCTTGGGGGGCGATGATGGATCCGATTGCTCCTGGAGATCATTCCGCACCTACTCAGATATCAGAAACCTACTGAGGACCAACCCAGATTTCAGCTTCCAATTTGGGATAGCTAATTACAAATCCACCAGAATGATTAGAGCCCTGGCAAAGTGGGGATATGGGAATGGGGATCACAACTTCTATACTGAATTTCTCCTCCCCACAGAGATCAGAACTGCATACCAACTAGAGCAAAGGGAACTATACCTCACGGGGTCCCTTCATCCCTCTTCACTCTGATACTACTTTATGCTTCTGATAATCTTTAGCTAACTCCCTAGCTAGGTTTAAAAGATAATGCGAAGCTGTTGGAAAATTTACTTGACTACCTCGGTTGTGAGCCAGATTCCCAAAGTGAGTCATGTTGCAGCCTATGATTACACGGAGGTGGCTGACTACCAATAGCAGTCATCTTCGGCATAGGTACACTTGGTGATCAAAATAAGATTTGTTCTCAATGATGAAAATTTACTTTGGTGATATGTCTCTAATGCCATCTTGTCTCTTGTGCCATGGTCACTACTGAGGAGGGATTCTTGGTGATCTCTTAACCACTACTGCAAGGCAGCAAGTATGTAGGACTGATGATCGATGGACCTGACTGAGAAGGGTCACAACACTCATCAGATAGATCAAACTGCTGGAAAAGCGAACATGCAGATGTGAGGAGCTAAAATGAATGCGCAGGAGCTACAAATAAAAAGTTGCCTCGGCTGCCATAGGATTCCTGTCTGAGTCCTCAAGCGGTCTATGATCTCACGGAGGTGGACGCTAATAAATTATTAGCTGAAGTCTCCGGCAAAGGTACAAAATCAATTGGCTCTCTTGTCTTTGTTTTTGCGGGTGCAAAGCTGTTACTTCCTATCTGGACATGAGTAATAACCATCTGCTCGTTTATGTGCTGGACAGAGTTAGCTAATCCTCTACTCAGTCGCATGGTGTTAATTCCTGATGCATATGGTTGATGATGCAAATGAAGCACTCCCCCTGAGCTCAGGTCGTTAAAATCTGTTGCTAGATACTAAATGCTGAATTTGTGATCAATGGTTACAACAACCAAAGTAGCTGATGCTTAAATATGGGGACAAGCCATGGACTGCTTTTGGATCCATGCTAGTGCTGTATATACTGAAATCTGTGACTAAAACCATGGAGAAGTGTTGGAGCTTGGCAAGAGATGAGCAAAACTGCAACTGATAGAAGCAAGGGACTATGGCGCAAAATGCAAACATTGAAACAAGCTACTGCTACATGTTACTTGAAAGAATAAGGTTCATGGTTGCTGGAAATGAATTGGAAGGATGATGATTTACTACTCAAGCAGTGACCTCAAACAATAGAGCAAAAAGATCGCTTTACAAAGCCCTGGAGCTTGGAGGAAGAGGAATGCGGGCTAACTGCAGAAAAAGGTTGTGTAACTAAGGTCCAGTCTGCTGCAAAAGGATACCAAAGCATTGGAGCCGGGCACGGGAACTCCTTGCCTATACTCTTCTTTTTTTTATTGTTTGTTTTATTCTTGTTTTACTTTATTGAGCATACTGTTCATGTAAAAAAAAGTAACTTTATGAGAAATCTGTTTTTGAAAAGTAACCTTAAAAAAATTGCAAATGTAACCCCATTTTTAAAAATAAATCAAAAATCGAATATATTTTAGTTTACGACTAAACAGTTACTACAAAACATCCAGCTAACATAAACACACTCATTCCCGCCAAACCCATTTACGACCGTACGGAAACACGGTGTCCGGAAAATCGAAAACCTACACTTTTTTCGATTTTGTTTTTCCATTTCTTCACCCTTCTTGGCTCAAGAACTGGTCCAAAAATATATTCAGAGAGAAAGAGAGAGAGAGATCATCGACGGGCCCAGCATGAAAAGGGTGCATTTTAAGCTGGTTTATTTGTTGAGGTGCGTTTGACTCTGAGTTCTAGCTGATTTATGACACTATTGTTACAATCAAAAGATGGATCATGCATTTTCTTGTGAGATTTATACTTTCGTATGGTATTTACAATAGGATCACTTCATTACATTATAGGAATGAGAGCGTGAAAGTAAACGGATTGTTTCGTGTCTCATACGACTAGCCGTCGTTCTTTCATTCGGTCTTAACACGACCAATTTCGTTGCGATACCTGACTCTATGATTTCCTCACATTTACATACAATACTCTGTTTTCTATTGTTTGTATATAATGATGACTCTATTTTATAAGATTGCAATTTTCTTGGAAGTAAAGGATCATTCGTAATTATACAACTACCTTATTTACAAAATCTACCTATCTTTAACAATATTTTGTAGTTAATTTGATGAATTTTAAGCTTGATCATCATTTAGGAATACAGGAAACGGGCCTGTATTCTTTCAACTGACATTTTTGTCAAGATTCCCGACTATGTTACTCTAGCAATTTACCCTGTGTCGCGGTATACAATCTTCTCTAGACGGATTCCATAAGGGTCTATGCCGCGTACGCATGTCGAGGTATGCATCTCCATGTTGTTCCCGTCAGACAAAAGAATAGAAGAAGGCTAAGGAAGCTCATAAATCACTGCATTAAGTACAACAATGTATTTTTCATTCAAACCAGTAGAACGACTACATACGACAATGATGTTTGTTACCAAAATTGACTACCATCACTGGCCGGACTCATCCATGAATCTAGCGTAGGCGGTGGTGATGGTGCTGGGCTCGTCCTTGAAATCCACGAATGTATGGAGGACCACACTCTCCATGAATCATTGGACGAGTCAGAATATTCGATAGGTAGTTCATCAACATCTTCATTGTCTTCATCAGACTTCTCATTTTTGTCGTCCTCCTCCCTCTTAGCATCCTCTTCGTCAACTTCATCATCATCATCACCATCGTCTTCATCATAATCGTCATCTTCGTTGTCATCCTGATCCTCCTTCTCCTCATCGTCTTCATCCTCCTCCTCATCATCCTTTTCAGCGTCTTCATCCAAGGCAATGATGGATGGAGATGGAGTGGGGAAGTTGGTTTTCACGTGCATGGAAGTAAGGGTGGCTGCAACGTTAGCTTGCTCAGCAGTAGGGGCGGCTGTAACGTCGGCGTGCATGGGAGTAGGGTAGGCTGCAATATCGATGTGCACGGAAGTGAGGGAGACATCGTGTCATTGTCAATTCGACATTTTTATTTTTGCAAGCTCAGCAACATGATGAAGAATTGGTTCAAGAGGATGAGCTTGGTATTAATACATCACGTCTTTTCATGATCTACTTCTTCATATGAATCGACAAGGCATAATAAGCACAACAGTCAATACAATCCCAACTTACCGGAAACAACATTCGTGCTCAAAACAAAGCAATCGACACAATCCCAGCCCATCGTGTTTATCCCGGAAGAAGCATTCGTGCATCAACTATCATGTAATAAGCACAACATCTGTGGTTGTTCTATTCACGTCTGACAGTACGCACGCGACTACACGTGGTAAACTCGGATAATGTAGTCGGATCCTAAACACTTAAACAAATAAAGCAATCGACAAGACCACGATCGATTGTGGTTATCCCGGAAGAGACATTCATGCTCCAACTATACTATATTAAGAACAACATATGTGGTAAACCCGGATAATGCAGTCGAGTCCTAAACTATTAAACAAACAAAGCAATCGAGAAGACCTTAATGAACTAAGGTTAGCAACATCTTAGAGTGCAAGAACAAACTAAGTAGAAGATACACATATCTCATTCAAAAGGGAAATTAGGCACACTTACTCATAAACAATAAAACAAGGACATTGAATCCGAATAATTAAAAGATACGTACTACATAGCTCGGCTCAACCGAGCTTCGAGCTTAAAGAGATACAAAACAAGCTGAAGATCAGCCATAGATCTGATGATTATGCTCCAAGATGATCTGGCCAGAAGCTACATGAAGAACCCTTCCGCTTGAATCGCCTCAACTCCTTCTTCATTCACAAATGTATGATTTTCGTTCATAGCCTCCCACTTGGAGTGGGGGAGGGGAAGAGAGAGGAGTTTCTTCTCTGAAACTAAGTGTATATATAGCCAAGTCCTTCTAGGGCAACGCCCTAGTGCAATGGCAAGGCTGCCCCTCAAGTGGAATGAGAGATACAAGTGCATTTAGGGGCATCTTGGTCATTGCAGTTTCAATTGACACATTTTGATAATTAGACATCAAACCCTAGCTTGGACGTCAATTTTGCTTCTGATATGTAAGATGAATTGTAGAGGACCTTTAGGGAAACACTCCTGCAAAATTACAACTCTATCCTCCAAGTGGTTTGAGAGATATGCAAGCTACAAGGGACAGTGTGGTCATTGTGCTCAGATTTTACCACTTCAAGTAAATCGAGTGGAAGCTCTATCCTCCGCTCATTTTTTGCCTTTCTTGTAATCATGAAGCTTGTAGAGAACTCTTTGATCGAGCTTCCTGTGAAATTCCAGCCCAATCCCTACTATGGTTGAAGAGATATGACCGTTTGTAGGACATGATAGTCACTTTCTCTCCTTTGCCTAGAATGGTCAAGCACCTTTTGAAGGGATTGTTAGTATTTTCCCGAAATGACAATTGTTGGTCCCCTTGGCTCTTGTGTGTATAGAAGGACTATGTAGCACGTCCAGAATTCCATGCAACACATTAGACTATGTGCAACAACACATGGAGTATATCCTTTTGCCTTTGGAGTATATGCTCTAGGATTTGCCTTCGCCCTCGTCAGGAAATACTCACACATGCTCCAAGATCAGAACTTAGGCCCTTTAGCTCAATTCTGCACAGTTTTGCACCAGTTTGCACAGTTTTGCCATATTTGATCCCCAAATCTGAAATAACACAATTAAGCACAAAGTAAGGTGTAAAATAAGTGTTTAGGTGAATAAATCAATGAAAACAATAGTGAAATGAGCCTAAAAATGCATATGAAATAGGCTCATCATTTTTTTTTATAGTTTTTGAAATTATGTGATTTTCGATTTTTTTTAATAAATATAATTTTTCGAAAATTGATGTTTTAGAAAATTTAAATTCAGAAATTTAATTATTATTCTTTTAAAGGCAAAGGGATATATAATTTGAATTTAAATTAATCAAATTTTATAAGTACCCACAGGTGCTCCAAATTTGATGAGATTAGTTTAAGTTCATTTTATGAAGGAAATTAAGGTGCAAATAATGGACGTGATTATTATTGGCCCAAAGGAAGGTAATGGTTACACGAAATTATTTGTACAAGTGAGTGAGAGTAAAATATAGTGATACCCAATATGTTTTACACAAATGTCAATATTGTCGGCCCAAAGGAAGGCATGTTGTTCGATATGTTCTTAGGTTATCAATATTTTGCTATTGCAGCAGAATATCATAAGAAATTGACCCGTTATTCAAAGATAGTCGCTCAATGACTATCGATATTTTGTTTTATTATTATTTTAAAAATAATAAATGGCTTTATGCATTACTGCCTTTATTAGAGTTTATAATTTCTTATTTCTGAATTTTGACTAAAATCGTGTTTATTATTTATTTCTTATGATTTCAGCTAACATTACTTCGGGGGTTAAGGATATGTCTATGTTGGATGGTACTAATTTCAAAATTTGGAAAGAGAGCTTAATGATAGTTCTCGGTATGGCTGATCTAGACCTTGCATTCAGG
>JAOYMZ010090085.1:0-10863 GCA_025802335.1 Pinguicula primuliflora
GACGTTCTGAATCAATTGAACATGATGAATTGTCATAACTAATCTTAACTTTAGTATGAGCTCGCTTCACATTTTTGCACCATCTCTTCAACACGTATTTTTCAGGAACTCTTTGAATATCCAATTGAAACCACACCAACAATTGATGTCTACAAACCATACCCTTAAATTCAAACAATCGACACGTACAATGTGTTTCATTGGTTTCAGCATCAAATGTAACATTAAATGTCACTTGTTTCCTCATTTTATCCTCTTCTTCTCCAAAATTAATCCATTCTTTTACCTCATATTCCAATACAAAGTCTGTTTCATGGACGTTTGAAGGGTTTGGACGATAGAAGGGTTTGGTTGACTCTATTTCAATTTTTTAGTTAAACAACACAGTTTTTGCCAACCATAAAATTGTGTGGCTGGGGACTTTGTGTCCCTAGCATTATTGATTACAAGAGCATAACTATATTTTAACCTCTCCCGGAAAGCAGCAGAATTGAACTGGCACATGTAGCCATACAACAAAAACACTGATCTCAGACTGACTTAATATGAGCAAGATGAGATAAATTTATCATTCCTAGTGGGTAAGCTTCTGTAGTGTGTAGCAATAACAAAACTGGCTTAGCTGATACCATGGATAGGATTTACTCAAGTATTCATATCAAACTTTAATCATATGTTCGATGTTTACAATGATGCAAATTTTTTTTTGGGATAGCCATGATATTCGAAACTATTTTTGATCCGACTAATCCATGTGATCCATGGAAAGGGATCCCTCCACATGGACCAGATAAATCTCGAGCCTTTGGCCCGCAGTGGTGACCTCAAAGAATTGTTTGCACCCAGTGAGTATTGAAACTGAGATCCCATCCCTCTTTGAGGATTTAAGTCCAAGTCTCCACCACTAGGTTTACCCTTACAATGACACCAAATTTGAAGATGCTCCCAGAACGGCCTCATTAATGAACCATAATATCATTAATAGTATCAAGATGCTTTCTCCAAATCCCTTATCAATAATAGCAAACAAGTCTCAAGTTCTTAACTGAAAGAAACAAATGACGAAAATGTAACCAATAAGCATCAGAAGTACAAAGCAATACAGAACAAGGAATTATATCCCCTCCCAAAGCGTCACTAGTGATAAGATTCAAGTCAGGAAGTGAAAATATCCTAACACTGATATCTGTCACATCCCCAGCTGCTAGTTGACTATTGTTGAGCTATGTCGGAATGGATGAGCAAATCTATAGAGTTAAATATAGGAATTATGGGGTATAACATTTGACGAGGATACCACATTCCTACCAAACAAATCTCCACACATGCATCCACACTGTGAGTTTAGGCTCAATTTTCTTTAAAGGGCAGATTTGTAACGAACCAGATTTTTCATGAATAAATTTTCCAGCTGAATCGTTCGGGTCGTCACCCAGCCCACTTAATCAAAATAAACTGATAACATCCAAGTTGTCTTACTCAAAATATCAATACAAAGTCCCATCTTTCATCATAATCGCATAATCAAAACGTCATCAACCACAAGGTCTAATGCAAAACGACAATGTTCCCGGCGAAATAATTTAAATTAAAATAAGACAGCTGCTGCCAATCAATCATCAATTATTCTACTCCTGCCCTGCTTCCCCTCCGTCGTCACACCTGCAATATTTATTACATGACAAAACAAAGCAATTTTTTTGTGGTGCAGATCTTATGGTGCCAAATACACATCCCAACGGCTAATAATAGATTTCGGCACCATAAGGCAAAACTCGACAGCATAAGGTCTGCACCCGAAAATTACCCAAAAGAAAGGGTCCTGAGCTTCTCACAAGGCGCAGCAGGCAGTTCATTTGTGTACCTTTGCCCCCACATATATTACAGATTTATAAGTTGACTACCATTCTGCAGCATCGAATATATCTATCCCATGCTTAAATTTACATATAGCACACGACACGGTTTAGAAGTGATCTCAGAGAAGCACTTACTGCCACCCCAAACTATAACCAACGCATATGTAGCAGTCTCCCACTTATCACAAAATTTGACAGCAACGAATAACATAACGAACACATCAAAAAATTTATCTCCTCACAACCGCTCAACTACGAATCTCCACCTAACACTTGACAGCCGAGACAAAAGTGCTCGATCACGATCCTCCCATTCCGGCGCAACCTCACGGCTCAACGCCGTGATGCCGAACAGAGGCCACGATCACCGCGATCAGCAAGCAACTACACAGCGCCACTGTACGCTGAACTCCGGGCCCGTCATAGCCACCAGCACACAGCCGCATGGTCAGACGATCCCAGACGCCAAAAGGGCGTCGCCACCACAACTCCCACAGTCACACCGGGAACGAACCCAGGGCTGGCCCTGTTCACGGATCTCTCAACCAGACTCCTTCCCCCACATTTTCACGGATTGCAGCGCCACAAAGGCAACCTGCACTCATCTGACCGCCACAAAGGCATGTCACAGCGCCACCACGGCGAGTCAGGTCGCCACATAGGCATCCCGTGCACGCTGGTTCCCTTCCGCGGGAAGCTCACCCTGTTACGCATTTCACGTCGCCACAAAAAGATCAAACATCCATACAATCGGTCATGCCCGACCGCGAGCACAAGACATCACCACCTGACCACAATACGTTTTGCGCTTGCGCCCCTCCCAACCGAGCAACACATGCCTCGCATTGGCAGGGACGGACTCACACGTTCATACACCCAATCAAGCACACGAACACTCACGCAGGAAGTCAGTACAAGCACACACGGACGCTGCACGCAACGGCTGCTCCTACTCAACCCACGGCCGTGACTACCCCTAACCCCCAACCCTGAAAAGTACACAATAAACGACCTACCTTCAGCTATCTTCCGTCCTTCCCGCAAGCTCCTTCGCTTTCTCGTGTTCAGAAGTCCGTTTCTTCCAGAGACGGAAAGAGATTTCTGCCCTAATTAAATCTATACATGAGGGATTAGACACTTTGGGCCGTTTCTTATTTTCCATGGCCCAATTTAAAGCCCCCACATTAATTGTAATTTCGGAATAAGGCAAAAGTTCTCATACACGGTTAATGGGCCGACCTAGTTTATTTATAAATTTTAAGATGGTATCAGAATATCCAGGTTGAGACCTGTTGTTATTTTCGCTGCGATTATTCACCGATGTGAAATGTTCAAGTCTAATGGGAATTACCTAGTAGGACTTGAGGGGAAGTGTTGAGATTTGTCCCATGAAATGGATAGGCAAATTTATAGGTTTAAATATAGAAATTGTGGGGCACAAGTCTCGATATCAATTTTAATGTGGATACCACGTTCCTATCAAACAAATCCCCATACGTGCACCAACACACACGACTTTTGTCCACTGTGAGTTCAAACTCGATTTTCTTTAAGGATTCGAGGCCCGATTAATGGGTCGACCAAGTTTATTTATAAATTTTAAGAACTATTACGCGGATCATCACTGATTGGATTAATATCCAAACATGAGACTTCATATTCTCAAACTGGGCATGTTTTACCACAAAAAACTCGCCATCACCAATTTCAAGATAAACCAAATGCGCACCTCGCGTAGCCAATAGAACATGCCAAAATAAATCCATAATCAAAGGAACCTATAGTCATGCAACCTGAAAACATAAATAAAACTAGCAAGCAGATCAAGTAGTAAGGCATAGGGTACAGAAAAGGAAGATAGATTCCAGATACCATGGCAATACTAGCAAACTGAGAAAAACAAGATGGAAGCATGCCTTTCAGGGTAACACTAACAGGAGAGACATTAACAGGATCAACAACAGACCCAGATAGTGCAATCCATGGATAACGCACAGCATCTCACAACCTCAAACAAACAAACCCGGCCATCCTACAGACAACTAAATGCGCCTGAAAACCATTATTTTCCAATATATGTCTATTGTGCAAAAGGAGGCCCAGTTGTTAATATTTGGGATCTGATTAAGGATATTCATGTAAAACACAAAAATAATGAATGGCATCAGGTTAGAAACAGATTGACGTATATAAGTAATCTCGTAAATAATCTTGATAAGAAATAAGTCTACTGTTGGACTTGAATGGTTTCTCAACACATTCGTTTACAACCTTATCAAATAACATGTAATACCTGAGTGGCATTTGATGTGCCAACATTGATCGTATATCCACCCGGAGCTAACCATTGGTTGAGGAGCTCTCTGGTGGTAGCACTAACCAATCTTACAGTGCCTGATGTAACCTGAACAATTCAATTCACAATTAAACACCAACCCAAATAACTCAGAATGTGATCAGCTTCAATTGTGTCACCACAATTCGCGTTTACAAATTGGTGCATAACAGAAATGTGGAACATTAACAGAAAACTCAGATTAATCAAGAATGGGGTCAAGATTCATTTATGCTGATCACACGTCCTTACTTTTCCCTTATTTTTCGCCAAAACAAACACACAAGTGCAGTCTTTTTCAACCCAAGCATAATAAATTAATAAGTATCATTGACCAGAATATCTTATTCTCCGATGGGGGGCAAAAAAAAATCGTATTTTGGCTCAAGGAAAGTTAAAGTGTCTATAATTAGGATTTTGCAGTTGAAAATCACCATACCTGAACGAGTTGATCATGAACAAGCATCACGGCAAAATAAAGTCAGGATCAGGACATCTGAGCAGAAACCTTCTATCTCGGTTTCCTCCAATTCATCATCCATGTTCATTGCCAAAATACGCGTCTCTGTAATAAAGCTAACGACCAAGAAAGTATCATAGGGGTCTTCAGTAGCTGGATCGCAATGACCACAAACCTTTAATCCCTTGAAGCTCTACAGATGCCTATAAGAGAGAATATTAGATCATACTACTCGAATGAGATTATGTTACGAAAAAACTAGAGATGTAAGTGGGGTCAGATATAGATAACGAATGTCTACCTGCTCATTTATTCCAATTCCATTGCGCACAATACGCAAAGACCCATCTTTATAGGCTCCAGAGCAGGTAACAACCTGACCTTGGCCTTGCCTCTCCAAGTCAAAGTCGACAATAGACCCTAAATTGACGTAACTCTCGATGACTTCCACATAAGAACCTTTTGCATCAGGTTGAAGATTAAGCTTGATGAGCTGGATGGCAATCAATAAAGAACATAATTTTGGTGGTATCAAGATGATGTTGAACTGGCACTAGAGATCACTAAGCTACTTTGATGGATGGATGCCTGTGCATTACACTTGGAATTGTAAAAAAAAGTGGGGTGGTCTAGCAAGTACCTATGAGCACACTCTGATCTCACACATACTAGAAATGACAAA
Source organism: Pinguicula primuliflora (assembly GCA_025802335.1). Lineage (NCBI taxonomy): Eukaryota > Viridiplantae > Streptophyta > Magnoliopsida > Lamiales > Lentibulariaceae > Pinguicula > Pinguicula primuliflora. The sequence goes on from JAOYMZ010090085.1 coordinate 5,337, forward strand.
TAATAACATTCAAACATTCAGAAGCTAACAATCACCATTGTGAAAACGACAGTGTGCCAAAGTATACATATATCTAGTTTTTAGAATAATAAAAAAGAGCAAAAGTACATATATCTAACAAACATGTGAATCTCCATAGCTGGAACCAACAAATACAACAGCATTATCAAGATATGGTATTGAAGATGCAATCGACGTTTCCCCTAATAGCTCAATTTTGAGACCAGTTACCCTGATGGATCAGATAATGAAAAAAGGAAAAAAAAAAAGGCATGTGAGAGCGGTGCATAGACTTCACATAATAAAATTAAGAGAAGAAGAGACTAAACTCACTTCTCCTTCTCATGAGTAATAACTAGCAGGTGAAGAAGTCCACTGTGGTCCCCAAGCAAATAATGTGAACCATCGGCATCAACTTTCCCATAAGCCCATGTGATAGACTGCATATCCAAAACCATAAAAAGGAACAAGGCTCGTAATAAAAAGTGGTTTATGTGACATAAGGTAACATATCACCTACAAGTCTGATTGGGATTGCCTTGAATGCTGATGCACTGCAATACACAATTGTTTCCTCCTCAATAATTACTACACTGCAAAGAGGAGGTGGAACTGGGATTAACAACTCTGCTCCATTATCAAGATTGTTCTGAGACCAAGGACCCTCAAAGAAATCTTTGTCCTTCAGAATAATCTCGTATGTTTTGACATGTCTAGCATCTTTGTTATCCTGACAACAAAAGCAAATCATTCATGAAGCAAACGGGTGCGTGCCTAAAGATTAAATAAGGACTTGGATGAGTAAACGATGCATTGTCTAATTAATATAGTGGGAGAAATCGAAAAAATTCAGAAGGTAAATATCTTGAATAAGAGTGATGAACATCTAAAAATCTAAGACATGCACCAGCGTTCTCCACAATGTGAGTGGTTATAAGATGCATAACCTAGATTGAATTTGGTTTCACTATAAATAAAAATTGTTCACTTCAACTGGAAGTTGTGAAATCTGAATCAATTACTGACTACATGGAAAGAGCCGTTAACGCACTGGAAAAAAAATAGTTTGAAAGTAAAGCAAAACCTGATAAAGAACAACAATAGTGGGCCGTGGACAACCATACAGAAACTTGATATCCAAAACTTGAAGCTCCTCGAGTCTGAAGATCAAAATTATGATGAAGTTCATAATAATATTCAAATCAAACTTGATAAATCTAAATTACTTCTCGATGAAGAAAAAATAGCAACTCTCCTAGCAGCCACAACAACTATTTAAGAGCTCCATAGGATTTTGTAATGAGACGCATATTCTTTGGAGCTTCATGGAGAAAACATCTAGAATCAAATAGTGTCTGTTAATTTTGCCACGATATTTGTATTGAGAAAATGGCAAACTTTAAAAAATAATATTGTTGAATGAATTGCATTTTTCACTCTGTCTGTAATGAATATCCAATTGCGCTGACCTGTTGAATTTACAAAGGTAACAACCTATATCCATCACCGTAAGAGTACAAAGAGGCAATTCTTCAATAATTTCTTTCCAAAGATTGAACACTAAATGAATTTATCCTCTGTGAAAAAGGAACATGAAGACAAGTCTTCCACTAACACCAGGGCAAAAAGTAGAGAAAGATAGCATTGAAAGGCAATAAGATCTCAGAAAAGAATATAACAACTAAAGAACAGTCAAGCGAGTATGCAATTTTTAGAAGATGTCTCCATTATTTTTTGGAATACCAACAGTTGAAAAGGAAGTACCTAATATTAAATGCTTCCTTGAGCTGGCCTTTATTATCAAATGGAATGACCTAAACCAAACAGAACTGCTCATAAGTCATAATACACTGAGAAAACAGGAGCACCAAGAGAAAAATCCAAAAGAAAAAAGAAGTGGAGTTATGAACAAATCCGCTGCAGCTAGACCAATACCTTGAACAATCCATCATAGAGATGAAGTCCAATCAATCGGCAATCTGGATCAATTATGCCGATCTAGAAGGAAAATGCCAAAAAAGTATTGTCAGTAGATCTGGGCCACAAATACAAAATATGAAACGGTGTGGTGTTAATAGTACCTGCCCATTGTCTGTGGGGCGACCAATTCTATCTGAGACATCCCCCATTGCCCTATTTCCATGATTGAGTCCGTCCCAACAACAAGAGATGACATCTCTTAGCATTAACAGAAAATATACACACAGATAACTGCTTATAACACTTATTATGAGAAAGCATGGAAAATAAAGACTAGTGCTACAGGCTGATAACTTTCAATGTCAGCTTATTTGAGTTACTTATGTTACGGCTAGTCGCATGATAATGGCAGTCAAAGCATCCCATTCTAGTGCAGAAGGTCTCATAAAAGACACATGTACAACTGATGGAGATGGAAGAGAAACTTTGGCTGTGAAGGATTGAGCACCAGGAGATTCTTCAATATCTAGTGGCCGCTTGACATGTGAACTGGATTACGGCTTCTTTCCTATACTTTAATGAAATATATAGTCTCCACGTGCATAACTACTTAACAGGAAGATTCACTGAAAATACTAGTTTGGATTTTGTATTTATAATACATTGCTTGTAAACTTCATACCTTGTAATAACCTCAGCATTCTCAGCATCCCATTGTAAAACACAAAATTTGTATCTTTCTGTAGCAATAAAAAGAAGATCTTGTGTTTCTCCCTGTAGCATAATCCAAATGTAAGAAAATGTACTTAGTACATTAGCAAATTATTAGTAACATAAGTATTTGGCATACTCACATGAGGTCTAAAGAGCTCAAGTGTGGCAATCCTCCCATATATTGGCACATCCAACATAGGCTACAAATATTAGCATGTTGCATAATAATCATCAGTATAAACTAAGCATACAACAATAGCCAAAATTCAAGCACGTTAGTCATTCTACGTAATGATATACCAAACTCAAATGTCGACGAAATGGGAACTTGAAGATAATACTATTCCTAATAGACCTTTTCTAATGAAGCAGAAACGATACCAAATATTCTAATGTTCAATTGATAATGTATTTTCATTATTTTACCTGCAAACCCTGAGGAGCGAGCAAATGTATCTCTATTCTGGTGCATTTTCTGCAAATCAATTACAATAATATCAGACAGCCCTAGGAACAAGAGCACAACATTCTATTTCCAAACAAATAACAGGGACAGAAAGTGAGGACATAAGATACTACTTACGCGACAATAAGATTGAGCTCCTGAGCACCGGTGAAGTTGCCCACGCAAGAATGGGTGACGTTGGTGGGCTTGTGTGCTGTCACTACATAATTCCATGTACTCATCCTGTATCCTTCTACCAGTACGAACGAATAACCTAGAATTTAACTTTCCTGAATATGTTTCCGATGAGGATAGAGAGATGAAGACCGGCGCGAGGAAGAGAGCAACTGCCCCGGACCGCCTATGCTCCAACCGCGAGCTGAAAACGAAGTAGGAAACGACGCCATAGTCGGGCTCGGGTTCTGTTATCGATAAAAATGGCAAAAAAGCCTAAAGCCTGGGGCCCAACTATTCAGTGGTATTGGGATCCAAGATTATTGGGCCTTGAACAATTTTATGTTTGCCCTATATTATTTTATTTTTTACTTTTAGACATAAATCTAATTTTGTAAATTTGATGGCTAAAGGATTTCATGTCTTTTTTTTGGATTAATTGGATAAGAAACATCTACGCAAATGTTATTTCGAAATATAATCTCCTATTTTATTTTTCATTTATTTTTATTATTCTTTTATTTAAAAGGCATTACAAAAAAAGGAAGAAAAGAAATAAAATACTAAACCGTCTTAATTCCTTCTAATTAAGTCAATCGCCGGAAGACTTTTTCACTAACCATCTCTGTCGAACGAAAAACTATCCAAATTGAAGAAGACGCCCTTCAACCTCGACTTGAATCACCTTCAATATGTCACGGGATAGAACCACTGATGTTGTCAGACACCGGATATGTCGAATTTCCGACCAACTGTTCGGTGAGAGTTGTTCAAATGCACACACGGTCGACACCTGTCGTCGGGTAAACCACGACTGTCGATAACACGGACAGTCGGTATTAACCCGCTCTTCTATACGGGGCCATGCACGATCTATGCCGGGATTCCTATTAGTGCAGGGTTTATGATGAAATTCATTTGCAACAATCTTGGTAAGTTGTTCTTTTACTAAAAAGGTATTAAAAGAAAATGAAGAAAAGAAATAAAATACTAAACCGTCTTAAATACATTCTAATCTAGTCAATCACCGGAAGACTTTTCACTAACCATTTCCGTCGAACGAAAAATCATTCAAATTGAAGAAGACGCCCTTCAAACTCGACTCGACTCGAATCACCTTCAATATGTTCCGGGATAGAACCACTGATGTTGTCAGACGCCGGATATGTCGAATTTCTGACCAACTGTCCGGCGAGAGTTGTTCAAATGCGCACACGGTCGACACCTGTCGTTGGGTAAACCACGACTGTCGATAACACAGACAGTCGGTATTAATCCGCTTTTCTATATGGGGCTATGCACGATCTATGCAGGGGTTCCTATTAGTGCAGGGTTTATCATAAACTTCGTTTGCAATAATTTTGGTGAGTTGGTGACATATTTTGTGAAGTTCATTTGATCTATTATGAAGTTCATTTGATCTATTAAGAAATGGAAAATCTGATACTCAACATATCATGTCAAAAGTTCGTCATATAGATACCAGTGTCATTATGCAGCAAAAATATGTAATGACATGGACAAAAGAGTGTCAAAAGTACATGATTCATCACCAGAAGTCTAAGTCAGAGTCACTATATGAGGGAGAGGGGATGGCATCTCCAACCGAGAATGGGGTCGACCCATATTCGGAGCTGGAGGCTCTTCCATGCAAATTAAGGTGGAGGTGTTGGAGGGAATGGAGGTTGCAACTGTTGCAGAATGAGGTCCAATTCCCGAAAGTGTCCCTCCAGCTTTTCTTCCCTCTCTCGCTGAGCAGCGGCGACCTCCAGGAGGTCAAGTTCCGGTACCCCTTCTTCCTCCTCCTCTTCTTCCTCTTTCTCTTCCTTCTCCTCCTCTTTCTCCTCCTCTACTTCCTCTGACTCCTCGTCCTCTTCTTCCTCGTCCTCTTCATCCTCATCCTCATCCTTGTCCTCTTCTTCCTCCTCGTCATCTTCCTCCTCCTCTTCCTCCTCCTCCTCCTCCTCCTCCTCCTCATCGTCATCCGCAGCATATTCAGCGCCCCAAGGGTCCTCTTCAGGATCACCATCATCACTCAAGTCGTTGGACCACTCCTCCATCAGACTACCAACCTCTGTAGCCTCAGAATCAATATGAGAGGCCTAAAACATAGACCAATAATAGTAAATAACGCGACTATAAATGTGTTTAAAACAACAAGGTAGGTTCATCTGAGGTTCGTCCTTATCCACTGGTGGTGCAGGGAGGCTGTTTAACTCCGATTCGCCGTCCGTAATGGATGAAGAAGAATTTTGGTGCAAGTCAGACATCTTG
>JAOYMZ010090096.1:0-10863 GCA_025802335.1 Pinguicula primuliflora
AGTAAGCTTGCATCAAATGGATTGTTGATGGTTTTAACTCAAAATTCTAGGCAACAATTGGTGGCCTCCTGATAGCAAGAGACACAGCAATGGCTTCTGGCATGGCAAATGTTTCCAAAGGTAGATCATCCGGATGAGGGACTACAGCTGCCATGGTTGCAAATTGTGTTTCTTCAAATGCAGGACAAGTGCTGCTGGTTGTTTCTTTTTGGCACTGAAATTGCCTCTTTCTTCTGAGCTCTTCTGGTAGCTCTAAGCATTCTCTCCTTCCTTTGCTCAGAAAAATCAACACCAAATGGTGCAGAGATCATAAACTGCAGAAAAACACAAAAACAGTCAGTCACTTTAACAAACTATCAGCAAGTAATGAAAACCAGTCACTTAAACTACTTATGGTTGCAAAACTGGAACTAAAACATGTAAAGGGTTATTGCTCCCTGGCAACGGCGCCAAAAACTCGATGCTTGCAAAGTGTACACGGTCAAATTATAATACAAAGCTGGTGAGCTAGGATCCATGATCCACGAGTAGCAAGGTCAATACATGTTTTAAGCAAAATAGTTTTCACAAAACAGCAGTAAGTTCAGGAATGCATATCTTGCAGACGAATAATCAGAATGAGAATAAACCAATTTCATTAGAAAGCTAAGGAAACAAGGTTTAAAAGCTATGAGACAACTAAAGCTAAATCGCAATAGATCAGGAGATAAATCAACTGATAGGGGACTGATTCAAAGCTGCAGTATATCACCTAAACAGCCATGCTTCAATCTTAACTTCAGACCTATCTATCATGCATTTCTCATCCATCTTACCACCAAACTCAAGTATAACTGGGCCTCTTTCGAGGTATACCAGTTAGTCTACCATTTACAGGGGGAATTTTGACTCCACAGCCTCACCTCCATACATGAAAGGGAAGAAAAGATCAATTGAACCGTTTGTTTGAATATGGCACCTAAAGCTAGGGGTGGTGCCCCCAAGGGCGAAGGTGTGTGAGTGTTTGGTGTCCTTTTTATGCAAGTGCTTCCGATGCTAATGCACAAACCACGCATGTAGTTCATAATACTTGATCAGAATATTAGAACTAATATATCACAATAAAGACATAGTAAATGATGAGATAACTTGACATTTAGAATGAATATCCGAATTAAAACAGGGAGTTTAGACTCAATTGAGACTTGAATCTAAATAAACTTAGATCATGCTACAAGCATGAGCTAATACAATCGATAAACAACAAGAAGAGTAGCTCATGGCAGCCACAGAAGTTCCTGGTGCACACTACTTCCCCTGCCTCCTCTGGTTTTCTCCGATGAAGATTTCTGATCTGGTATCGCCTCCCTTGAGATAAAATTTGACTCCCTGCTTCAAAGTGAAGCTTATCCAATGTATAAACCCTGAAAGTGTGAGATTACACCCAGGTCCCTCGGATATGTGCTAAGCAACAAAATTGTTGAGGGGTAGCAGTGTTTTTCTTAATTACAAGTGCACTGATTGTTGATATTGCAACTAGAAAGTTCTCTTCGAGGGATCAAATGGCAATACAGCCTAAATGTAACTTGAAGAGGAACGGCCAAGGTATATTGAGGCAAAATCTCAAATTTATCGCTGCAGCCGTTTAGGAGTTGTGCACCAATATGTGACCAGATGTGTAATTGAGTGCACTTCAGCAAACAGAATCAGCATTTTTCATTATATCTCCTTGTGACGACCGATTCTGGCTATGAGTCCTCATGACATTTGAAGCTCACTTCTTGACCTAGCTTGTGGTGAAATTTCATATTTATCTTCCCAGCCAAGTGAGAAATATGCAACGAGCAAGTTTACTGCAGTAAATCCTCATTCTTTGTCAAAATTGGCAAAGACACTTTTTACCAACTTTTTGATCTTCCTTCTTTCGGATAATGGTCCCCTCTTGGATGTTGTGGCTTGATTAGGTTCACTTATGCCATCCTAAATTGTATCACACGTTGATACATCATTTGAATCTTCAAAATGTGTACATATAAGCCTCCTAGGTCCGATTTTCACACTTTGCATTCCAATTCTTCCTTGCTGCATAAATTCTGGATTCTGAAACTCCAATTTGCATCTTGCTTATATGCTGATCCAGAATTGTGTTGCAGCTGCATAGAACTCAACCTAGATGATTACTGGTTGTGCCTTGATGATATTTAGCATTTGGGTGCTCCAAGGATGGATGAGAGACATGACACTGGCCTGGTTTCCATCAATTCTGCACAGTTTGTGCAGATTTCGCACATCAGTCATTCCTTGCTGATATTTGTCTCCAGGATGAGGTTGCACACTTGTACAAAAATAGCTTGCTTCATTCCAAGGTGTGCATAGATGATTTGTGATGCTCAGGAGCTCAGCAGATGGCCATGATTAGTCACTTTGAGGCCTGAACCATGTCCTTGATCTAGCTGTTGTCCTAGTTCTGCACACAATGCATCTAAAATGCAGGAATTCCTTCCAAAAATCACTGATTTGCATTAGGCTTTTGAAATTAGGCTCTGATCCTGCATTGATGCAATTAAGTACGAAATGAGGTACAAAATAGATGTTTAGGTAGATAAATCAATGAAAAGAACAAGTGAAATGAGCCTAAAAATGTATATGAATTAGGTTCATCACCACCCTAGCAACATCTACTTATTTGGCTAATTGCCTTCCTACCCGTGTCCTGAACTTTGAAACTCCACTTCACACGCTATCATCCTATATCCGTGTGCCTACTTATCTGACATTAAGTCCCAAGGTATTTGGATGTTCGATATTTGTTCATATTCCGGAAGTGAATTGTACTAAATTTGATCCTTGTTCTATGAAATGTGTATTTGTGGGGTATGGTGTGGATCAGAATGGGTATTGATGCTATGACCCTCTGTCGAAAAATATGTTTACTACCATACATAGTGATTTTGCAGAGATAGAATTCTATTTTAGTAAGCTATCTCAATCTAGTGATTAGCAGGAGAGACAATGTGACCCTCTAGATTGGATAAGCTTACTCTCTCAATTCCCTCAACCTCAGAAAGAGACACCCATGTCCTCGGAACCACCACACCTATCCCATCCCTACCAGTTTCGAATGCTCCTGTGGTACAGTGTGGAGGTCCGTGGAGTTAGCTACTGAAACCTTCTCTGGATATCCAGGTACGTCCTATGGCCCCTGATTGTGATGATTATGTTCATACTGATAACTCTTGTAAGACCATGATCCCTACTCGAGTCCTTCCAGATAGGTCTACAAGAGGTGTTGCTCTTAAGGGGTATACTGCTGACCATGTTCCTGATATGAAGAAATATCCTGTTGCTGATATGTTCAGGCAAAGAATGACTGCATCTGCCAAGGCTTTCTATATGGAGAATGTTTTGAGGAATGTGGAAGAAGCTTTACAGATCCCTGAGTGGAAAAAGGCTATGGAGGTTGAGATGGAGGCATTGGAGAAAAATCATACATGGGAGAAGTGCAAACTACTTGGAGGAAAAACACCCATTGGGTGTAGACGGATATATACGATTAAATGGAAAGCTGATGGTTCAGTAGAGAGGTTCAAAGCAAGACTTGTGGCAAAGGATACACACAGACCTACGGTGTGGATTATTCTGAGATGTTTTCCGTTGTTGCCATTATTGACACCATTCGCATCCTATTTTCGATTCCTGCAAACCAAGATTGGCCAGTTCATCAATTTGATGTTAAGAATGCGTTCTTACATGGAGATTTGGAGGAGGAAGTGTATATGGAGAGTCCAATTGGCTTCTCACAGCGTTTTCGGTCAGGTGAGGCTTGCAGACTAAAAAAGGCATTTTATGTACTCAAACAATCCCCCAGTACATGGTTTGGATGATTTACGTTGGCTATGAGATGATACGGGTATCATCAGAGTTACTCTGACCATACCCTATTCTTGAAGAGATGAGCTGAAGGTATTACTTGCTTGATTATATATGTTGATGATATGGTTATTACAGGAGATGATGAAAAGGAGATTGAAGTGTTGAAGGGAAATCTGTTTAAGGAGTTCAAGATGAAAGATTTAGGGCAACTGAAATATTTTCTAGGAATCGAAGTGTTGAGATCAAAAGGTGATATATATATATATATATATCACAACGAAAATATATTCTTGATTTGTTGGTTGAAACAGGTCTTCTGGAGTGTAAGCCAGTCGATACACCTATGTTACAAAATCATGGCCTCAAGGATATAGAGGGGCAGAACCTGCTGATAAACAGAGGTACCAACATCTCATGGGAAAATTGATCTATCTTTCCCGCACTCGACCAGATATCGCATATGCAGTTGGGAATGTGAGCTAGTTTATGCATAACCCACAAAAGGAGCATTGGGAAGCAGCTGTTCGTATTGTTCGGTATTTGAAGGGTACCACTGGTACAGGGGTAATCTTTAAGAAGAACGGACATCTGGAGGTATATACTGATGCAAATTGGGCTGACAACCCAGTGAACCGAAAATCTACCTCCGAATATTTCACATTTATTGAGGGAAACCTTGTGACTTGAAAAGGTAAGAAATAGAAAGTAATGACCCTTTCGAGTGCAGAGGCAGAATTCCGAGGCATTGCAAGAGGACTAACTGAGATCTTGTGGCTCAAGAAACTAATGACGGAATTGGGATATTCTAAGGAGGAACCATGTCCTCTCTACTATGACAATAAAGCTACAGCGCATATTTCTGAGAATCCTGTACAACATGACAGGACGAAACACATTGAGATTGATAAATACTTCATCGAGGAAAAGTTAGAATGTGGTATTATTTCACTCCCATTTGTACGTTCTGAAGATCCGTTGGCAGATGTGCTAACAAAAATAATTGCTGGACGATCCTTCCATGAAGCAGGGAATAAGTTGGGTGTTGGACCTCTCACCACTCAACTTGAGGAAAAATATCGAAAAAAAGGACTATTGAATGTAAATGGATACGAAAGGAAAATTCTTCCAAATTATTTCTCTCAATAAACAGGCCCGCCCCCATGCCCTATCCATTTGTTGCCAGATCAGCTAAAACTTGGTGAGATGTATAAGTTACTCTCAATTTGCCCGTGAATTCACTCAACCTACAAGTCTTCCTCCTGTGGGTTCTACGGTTTTGACAGTTTGTGATAAGGGTGCAATCATCCGATTTTGACACGACATGTCCGTACCGACGGCAGTTTCGGGAGAACCTCGTGGCAACCATCCACACCGCAAATGGATAAAAGGATGATGTACGACCATTGCACGGTCCCGATTGGTCCTCTTTTCCCGTCGCCCTCCGTGCCGACACAACCACCTGCCGCGGACAGCTTTTAATAATTAAATTAGTCCTCCTCCTCCTTACATACTGCGGTCCGGACAGACTTCCTTTTTACTCCTCAATCATCGCCACATATAAAATTATATGGGATTTCGTTTTATTACCGAAAATGGAAATCAAATAGAGACTCACGACATCTTATACAATGCAACTATAATCAATTATTTCGAATTGTAGTAAGAGCAGGACGACATGCTTATAAATTGATACAATAATCATTCATCTGATTATTGTTATAGATCCGACATGCTAGATTTAGGTCGGGCAAGGCAATTGATGTTAGTATCACATTTTATTATAAGTTTCTAACGCACGACCTATGTTAAATAGAATAATTGTGGTTTAATCTTATTAAAATCTTGAACTAATGTGATTGGTTATATTATATTTTTTCATTACTCAAAATTCACCCCGCAAAGCCTTTCAATTCTCTTCCAAAGACCAAACACTGCGTCCCTTTGCATGTTTGTGTCATTGAGGTCCATCTAGATGTATGTTGTATGTATATATAGATAATCGGGACGGTTCCGTTGACATCTTCTTATACACATATTTATCTACTCTTTTTTACTTCCGGCCATTAGGATCGCCCGTTGATGGAATTGGGCATATCGTTGGAATCCTTATACATAGAAGATCACATGTTCAAGTTTTGGTGATATTCCGACGACGTTATCACCGTTTAATGGAGGGTTCACATTTCCCCTTGGGTTAAGTAGTCCTAAATAGGGTTTTAGAAAATTCCGGCAACGAAGTTGCCGGAACCGGACCAAAACTTGAACATGCGATCTTCTATGTATAAGGATTCTAACGATGTGCTCGATTCCGTCAACGGGCGATCCTAGTGGCCGAAATTAACAAGGAGTGTATAAATATGTGTATAAGAAGGTGTCAACGGAGCCGCCCCCATAGATAATAAGGATTTTGATATGGGGCAAGAAATCACAAATGCACCCATTCAAATAAAATATGTGTGAGCCCACCACCCACCCAGCGCGTGGAGTATATGACTGCATCGTGCTTCGTGTCTTATTTATGTGTGACATATTACATTTCATATAATAAGCATGTAATCATTCATACCAAGCTGAAAATGCACTCATCAAGGCAGCATGAAGCTTGGCCAACTCACAAACAAGGGCTCCTGAAGCTCGGGCAAACCCCAAGGCAGCCTCATGTTGCTCCATTGCGGGTTTGCCTCTTCAAGAATTCCAAATGCCAACTCAATACCACCTAATGTTAGAACTTGGCCATGTAACTCTTATATTTTTACAATGGTTTGTTGCTTTAGGTTATTTTTAAAATTTAAAAAAAAAATTCAATCATTCATAGCCTCGTAAGCAATATGTATCGTCACATTTCATTGATTAAAGGCAGATTGATAATTTGTTTACTTCAGTGCATGGTTTAGTGAACGGCAGACGTATGAAGTTGAAATAGATTATGACAACTTGATGTGTTGGTCTACCACATGAAACAAATAAATGTAGGTCACCATAAATGTTGATCACTCAATTTTTTTTTATCTTAATATATAACACGCAATCATTCATGTTGCACATAAAGACCAAATAACTTATCATTCTAAACAAAATTTCGCGTTTGTCATTCTCTTTGTTTCAGAAAGCGGTCGGCATTGGTTGATCACCTTCTTTTTGTCCGAATACCCGCTTAGACTGCTTATATAAATGCTTAGGCCGCCTACATACTATGCGACCCCTGACCGCTCACAGTCCGCCCGGTGATTTCTCAATCGCTGATCATTCTAGACAAAATTTCGACCTAAAGAATTATTTTAGACCTCAAGTAGAAGTGCACATTATAAAAAAAAAAGTGCACATTTTTGCAGTGAGTTCAGAATATCATGAAATTTGTTGTGAGGTCCCATGATTCCCTTTTCTAGGATTATCAGTGTGAAGTGGGCATATTAAATACGAGAAATAGGAACCCAATTTCTCAAAACGTCTTTATCCCCAGATCTAATTGTTGTCTCATCAAATCCCTTTTTATTATTAAACAAACTTGTTGTCGGAATAATGATATGCTGGTTGATTAGTCACTAATGAGGCGCTTTAATGTTGGAAGGATAAATTTCGTATGCTCAGTCTTTGTGTGCTCAGTCCGTACTTAACTTTTCGTAGCATTATCCGTTTTCGAAATTGGTCGCACCATTGGAAAGCTTATACATTATAGATGAAAATTCTCATGCTTTGGTCCGGTTTCCGGCGACTTCGTCGCTGGAAATTTCTAAAACCCAATTCAGAACTACTAAACGAGATTTATAACCCTCCATTAAACAGTGATAACGTCGTCAAAACCGGACCAAAGCATGTGTATTTTCATCTACAATGTATAATCTTTCCAATTGTGCGACCAATTTCGAAAAGAGATGGTGCTACGAAAAGTTGAGTACGAACTGAGCACGCAAGGACTGAGCATATGAAGATTTCTGATGTTGGAAAACTAAGTGGAGCTTGGAGAACGGGATTCAATTTCATACATGACAATATCCAGGCTCTGTTTAGAAAAAAAACCAATTGGGAATATATCTAGAATTTTTATCGGAGAGAGAAATGATTTTGTGTAAATATGTAGACACGCTCGTTTATGCTTAATATATTTTGCTTAACCCAAAAAAAGTGGAGCTTGGAGATGGTGAGCATGAACTCTCCAAGTAGAGAAAAAATAGTTTTTTTTCCTCTTGTTCAGATGCTTAGAAGTTTTGTCTGTAAAGCAGTGATTCACAAAATGGTGTCGGATTTTTAGTTTCGACAATCGAAAAATGTAGTTCAGAGTTGTTTAGATTATGAACCTGATCTTTTAGAGTTATTGATTTTTTATGAGATAATTTGTTGAAATAAAAATTGGACACCAATTTCGAAATTTTTATCAGATTGTTGCTACGAAATCAGGATTTCGCTATACGTCATCACAATCACACCACTTATAAGTGAATACTCACACAACAACTGGTGTGTGTGCTCTCACATGCAAACTGTGTCATTGCTGTATTATTTTGCGTGTCGTATAGCACCTTTCCTAAATCAATGCAACTTTTGCAGTGTCGTATAGCACCGTATTGGAGGGTCGTTATACAATTTTGAGGATCGCATGGGAGTTGGGATTCCAAGTAAGGTACGGACGATGCTGTGGATGCAACGACATGGTTTATGTGGAAAACCATAAATGCAACCCATTTTCATAATCAGGAACCAAACCCACTACTAATTTTGCGGAAGATCCAAGTGACGACGTGGGGCTGGTGCAGAGCGAACACAAGAACGGGTGCATTTGTCTACGGGCTGGATACGTGGGTCAGTGAACCACAAGTCTGTTGTAGGAGCTGTATATGATAGTGTAGAGTTGAAAATAAGTTCGTAGTGGACTGTAAATTCATGTCTTAATATATATATATATATATATATATATATATATATATATTTCTTACCAATAAAAATTCAAGTTATGAGAAGTCCACCTACCCCCAAAAAAACTCATGAGAAGTCTTGGTTTATGGTTAGTTGTTTGGAAAATTTTTGTCCGTGTCCTATTTTTTTAAACCACTTGCCAAATTGTCCTGCTGCACGGATAGCTTCCGCACGGCAAGAGCTCGTGCGGATGGCATCCGTGCGGATGCTAATTCGTGCGGATGCCTTCCACGCGACATCCTTAATTCGTCATTAAGGATGCCGCGCGGGCATTCGTGCCCTGTTTTCCCGCCCAGTTCAGTGCGATTGACTTGTGCGCGGCTACCCCTATATAAACCCCCATCCTGGCTTTCATTTACCTACACCTATAAAACAGATATCATTCAAAGTATATATCTAGAAGCCTTCAGCGCGGATTTGAAGTGCCGGGTAGAGCAGCTACCAGTAGTCTTCTTATTTTCCGGAGGTATTTTTTGGTATTCAGTTTTGTGCAATTAAAATATTTAATATTTAATTTATATTAATTTATTTTTACTATTTTATGTTAGGATATATTATAATGGCTAATTTTGGCGGTTCTGGTTTTTTTGACTGGTTTTCCAGGTCGAGCTCGCAAATTCCTGATTTAAATATGCCTGTTGAAAATTATGCTGTAGTTGTGATCGAGGAACATGAAGATGCAAAAATCCAGTTGCATGCGGATTGAATTCAGTTGTAGGAAGATGTCTGTTACATTCTGATTTTACATTCTGCTTGTTCGTTTTTTTATTCTGTTTTGTTGTGTTTTAGTTGGGTCACAGAGTGTTGGGCCTTAGTTATTTTATCTTTTGCTAGACATGTATAAAAGACAATGAGGGAGTATTGAATAAACAAATGCATCTTTTATCAAATCATATTTCCCTTTACTCGTCTCGTCTGGAACTTTCTTGGTTACTATTCACACATCAGTATCCAAGAGATTAATTAGGTTTGGTTGAATCCAACTGAGTGAAAGCTAAGCATTAGAAGATCAGTTTTATCATGGTATGGGAGTTTGGTTGCTAGATCCAAGGTAAGAATTTCAGAATCTCAAATTAAAGCCATTGCTTTTACTCTTTTCTGCTGCAAGATCCCACCTTTAGTCGTATATGATGGCCAAAATTGAGGGAAAGGTTGAAGATGCGAACAAGAATCATATTATTATAAATGTCGACAACAAACCAGTCATCTTGATAAAGGATTCTGATGATCCTGGCATGAAACTCACCTCAGTTCTGCTGAACACCAAAAATTACTATTCATGAGCACGAGCTGTGAAATGGCACTCGGTGCCAAACGCAAACTGGCATTAATAGATGAAGAACAGGGACTGCTAGCTGATGAAAATTCCAAAGAGTATCAGAATTGGAAGAGTGCAGATCTCATGGTGGCTTCCTGGTTATACAACTCTATCGACCCCGAAGTGCTTGCTGGTTTTCCCTTCACAACTTCCTGTGGAAGAGTGTTATGGACTGAGCTACGTGAACGTCTTGGGGGATACAACGGGCCAATGGTTTATAAAATCAGGAGAGAGATATTTGAGCTCAAGCAAGGCAATGGCACGGTGACTGCATACTTTAATAAATTAAAGGGGTTATGGGATGAACTGGATTTTGTTAGGCCCACCCCAAAATGTAAATGTGGATAGATACAGCCAATTGATGAGGAAGAAAGAGTAATGAAGTTTCTCTTCGGACTCAATCATGAATATGAACAGATATCTAGCCAGATTTTGGCGACCGAGCCCCTTCCAATGTTACCAAACACAGGCCGTGGGGGCAGATACATTGCAGGAAGGCAGACACATCTAAAGTGTGATCATTGCAACATCCCAGGTCACACGATGCAGGAATATTACAAGTTACAAACTTGTGAACATTGCAATGTTAAAGGGCATTCTATTAAGAACTGTTTCAAGGTGAAGGGCAAAGGGAAGAGCACTCCAAATTATTATGCTCATGCGGCTACGTCTTCTCCTATGGATGATGATTGTTATCACTCTGCTATGGCTGAGATGGTCAGACTGGAGGTAAGCCGGGCACTTAAAGCAGTCAATCCAAATTCTACTTCTGCCCCGGAAGG
>JAOYMZ010090107.1:0-26563 GCA_025802335.1 Pinguicula primuliflora
TTTTAATTATACATTATTATGTATGAAATGATTATATGTTTGTATAATTAGCAATGAAGACGATCATTTGATGATTTGTGGTGATAAAATTTTCGAATTTTACCACCCTAATCATCTAGAAATCCCAACACATTCGCCACTCCTCTTATGTTCCAAATGAGCGCTTTTAACATCTTAGTGCGACTGGGAACGAGTCTGAATAGAGGAAGATTTTGTATACACTTTTGCTTTGCCCCTTCCCCCGCGTTTCTTTGGAGAGTGAGTAGTGGTTGGGAGTAAATACTTAGAAGGATCCGCAACTACTTCAATGTATGATCCCTCAGAGGTGTCATGCTCGTCAATATCTGCGGACCATAATTTTGAGAGAACTGGAACCTCCGGAACTTTACTCTGGACATCAACCTCAAACATAATATTATTGTCCTCTGGTTCTGAGTGGATTATATCTAAGACATATCATCATGAAAATGCATATCTTGGTTATTCCGTTGATCCCCCTGATGGTCTTGATCTGATGGTTCCACGGGAAGTGCAGGCATAGTCGGAATCGTAGGTAAAGAAGGGACTTGAGGCTGTGGAGAGGATGCTTTAAGCAGTTCTGTTCTGCTGATATTTTTGGTTCCTTCTGAATTGTGACTATCCATTATAGCAGGGCATTCTCCGCGAGTTAAAACAGCGCTTGTAGTAGCTGGAGCAGGTAGTGAAGACTGGACCATAGCTGTTGGCGCAAGAGAATCAGAAGGCTGCTTCTCGGTTACGTCCTCTTCAGTCACGGCAAGACAGGAAAAATTATTAGAGGTAACAATTGGAGGTAAAGAATGCTGAGAAACCTTATCTGATGTAAAAGTACCTTGGTCAGAGGTTTCAGCTAAATTCATAACATTCAGCTCCAAAATTGTATGAACTGCCTCAGGCTCGACCGGAGCCTTCTGTACAGTGGAGAGTTGGAGATTCTTGCGACCCTTCTGTCTATATACAAATTTGGCTGGTGCTTTGGCAGTAGCATCCAAGTTGACAACTTGAAGTGAGGTGCTCTTAAAAGTCCTGGTTTTGATATTCTGCATTTGGGGGTCGGTGGCAGCAGGGCTTGAAGGAGCACCCTGTTCAGAAGGCTGATCTCCAGCAACTTGCATGCGAGCTTGTTCGGGATGAAGGATTTTGCAGTTATCTTTGCAATGTCCTTGGCGCAGACAATGAAGACAATAAGCTGGAAATCTTTCAATATGAAGCGGCTGCCAAAAATCCTCATGGCCTTCAGATTCAACATAGATTCTCTTTACTAGAGAGGCTAACAGATTCATTTCAACGCAGACACGGGCAAGGCTTGGAAGAGCAAGCATTGCAGTTGCTGTATCTATCCTCATGAGTTTTCCAACAGCAGATGCTATCGAGTAGATGGCGTCCTTCCTATAGAGATGCACAGGGAGATTTGGCAGTGAGACCCAGACGGGGGCTATGTGGGATTCAGTATTAGCCTGAAAGTCCGGCGTCCACTTGAAAACTCGCATAGGGAATTTTTTGAGGAACCAGAGTTCCCGCAACCAGACTCGATCTCTATCCTCTGAGTTTGCAAAGCAAATCAATATATGCTTCTGGTCGAGATGACCGACTGTGACTTCGCCCTTGAAACCTATGGCTACAATCAGTTTCCTTGTTTCCAGCATCGAAGGGCGACCGTGACAAAACTTCCCAACCAGAGCCAGTTCAAAAGGCACCGCGAGGGAGGCAATTTCTTCCTTCGTAAAGGAGATTTTCGGTTCCCCCTTCCATTCTCCCAATTTTTTCAATGGAATCGGTTCATAGGTTGATGGAGGTTTGGCCCCTACAATTTCCGCAAAGGTTTTCTATATAGCAGGGGCCTCAGGACTGGTATTTATTCCACTGTACGGAGGAGAGGCTTCATAGGATTGCATATCCATGATAGCCATGGCCAGGAGGCGGCTGCAAGCCGGGACGAGGAACCCTACCAAATCTTATCAGCGTTGAAAAACTTCCTAAAGATTGCGGCAATCCTTTCCGAATTTGGTGAGATTAACGGCACGACGAAGGAGGTGTGCGAGAATCGCACACACTAATGTGTGGAATCGCATATACATTGGAAGGACTTCATTTTTTTTTGATGAGATTTGAACAACTAACTGGAGACTTAATTTCCGCCGACTTCTTTTCATTTTTCTCCTTTGGTCATTTTTCCGACGAAATCGCCGAGACCGTACCAAAATATGGTATTTTTGATTTCTAATGTATAAGTTTTTCAATGATGTGACGAATTCTGACTATCATTGTCGGAATCGTAATATTGAGTATCATTGGGATAGTATCATTGGGACATAAGAATTACTGTATAAAATTAGTCGAAAAATATATAATATCCAGCCAACACATCCACCAAAAAAACAAATATGACGGTCTGTCTCGTAAAAAAATATGTATCAGGTTAGCCAAAATATGCCTGACATGTCAGACTGTGTTTAATTTTCTGATCAAGATGAGCAGCCCAACACACTCATTTTTAGTTAATTAATAAAATTTAATAAATTTTCACCATCCTCTATAAACTAAAATAATGTAGTTTTTTTAAATAAAAAGAGGCATTTAATTTACATATAAATGTAGAATGTACATTTAACATTTATTAATTCGTACATTTTTTTGACACTTCTCTTTTATTAATAAGTTAATCAAATTTCATCCTACCTGGCGTAACAACAGTTTTTTTCGTAACGGTTCACATTCACACAATTTTTTCTGGTGTAGACCTAATGGTGCCGAAATTTATTATTGGCCGTTGGTTGTGTGTTTCAACGCAACGGCCGAGATCATTTCACTTAATTAAGTGAAATGATCTCGGTCGTTGAAGCACAGATCCAATGGCCAATAATAGATTTCGGCACCATAAGCCAAAACTCGGCACCATAAAGTTTGCACCCGAAAATTACCCCACATTCACATATCTATCTTCTCATTTTAGTGTATGTTTTTTATGCTGCAAAGTTAGACAATTTTTATCAAGAACTTTGTTAATGAATATTTTGAGAGATTTTATTATTAAACATTTTGAAATATATTTTTTAAAATACTTATATAAGTTGTTGAATTCTTTTTTTACATATTTTTCTATCTTAATTTTTTTCCCATGATATCGATTTCTTAATCATTTAGTATATAAATATTTGGAATGAAATAAAATAAAAAATTGAACATATATTATATACATATAACTTTGATTTAGACAACAGGCTTTATTATATATAGTATTATTTTATTTATATATAATATATTTATTAAAAATAATAAAAACATGTCAATTTTTGTTTTTATAGAGTTGACCCTAATGGATTTTGCACCGGCTTACATGTTTGGTGTGTCGGGTTGGCCTAACTCATTTCTAAAAAAACCACCCTAACACGTCGCATAATAGTAAAATATGTGGGTTGAGTTGGAAAGTCCATCCTATTAATTTGAAAAAAAATAGATCAGGCTGGTCCGACACGTCCGTTTGGCTACTTCCACCTTCATGCTTCTCCAATTCGGCTCGCAATTTCATCCAGGTAGGTTTTGAATTTTTTAGTATTTCTTAATTTTTGTTACTTATTAATGTTAATTTATGTTACTTGTTGTTAATTATTATTAATTTTGTTGTCAATTGCTAAAAAACAACCTAACGTGTCATTAATTTTGAATTGAAATCAGGGTTTCGTTTAGGGCTTTTAATTTGAGGTGAATTTTTTTGATAGGTAAATTGTAATTTTATTTTTTACAAAAATATATATCTAGAATGTACAATTTCCTGCACAATCCCTAATTTGAGCTTTAGGGATTGAATTCCTTGGATTCTCCAAAATTTGTCTTCTTCTTCCGATTGTTGAATGCAGAACATTTGAAATTTGCTCCACTCCGCAAAGCTCGTCTCGGTAGCATCTTTCCATGCACTTTCAGTGTTTGCCATATATCCATTTGTATCATTTCGATTGTTGCTTCTTGCGAAATCTGTTTGCCTTTGAATATTCTTTCGTTTCTGAGTTTCCAGTTGACCCAACAAATCTCCTACCAAATTGCATTGAGTATACTCTGTCCATGGAGATTCCATGAGATGCATATGCTGAGAGAATTTTTCACAAATTGATGCCACAAGCACAGTGTGTACTCTCATCCAGTTGTAAATTGAATACCATATTCTTGAGGTCTCCTTGCACTACAGAAGTAGATGATCGGTACACTCTAATTTTGCATCACAGAACACACACAAATCTGTTCGCAGACCAACACCCTGTGCTATAAGATTCATTCTTGCTGGGATTCAATCCTGCAACAATTGTCAGGTAAAGCAGCGAATTTTCTTAGGGATTAATTTGTTCCAGGCGCAAGCAGCTGGAACATCAGCTTCATTTTGACTCCAAATATTCTGCATGAGGGTATGATACATTCCTTTAGTGTTGTAGGTATTGCTTTTGCTGCTAGTCAAAGGTCTTCATCATTTGTCTGTGGCGGTGCTGCATGCAGTAGCTCTTGCAATTTTTGCAGCTGAAGCAGCTCCTCACCTTGCAAATCGTGTAGCCAGTGCCAGCTCCACGTCCATTAGCTCAGTGTATAATTCCCTTTCTCGCTGAATGTGATTTCTTTGTCTGCACTTAGTGAATGTAGCATTGAATAATGGTTGCATGTCTAACCAATTATCATTCCAAAAGCATGTTGTGTCACCTTTGCCAATTTGCTTTTGGAGTTGCTTCCAAAACAAATTTTAATTTAAAACTGCCTTTGCAAGATCATGCCATCATATTGATCACCATACTGGCAATTAGTACATCACTTGACATTTGATTGCACCTTGATATCGACTTATGGTCCCACATAGCTACTAGTGCTAAGCAAAAATTTTCCAGATTTATGATATTTAGTCCTCCTTGATCCTTTGGGTATGTAATCTTTGTCCAGTTTGCCCAATGAATTTCCCTTGGTCTATCGTTCTTCCCTCCCCGTAGGAATGCACGTTGGAGCTGTAATATCTTTTTAAATATTCTTGTAAGCGCCTTATATAGTGAAAATAATATGCTAGTATACCAAAAAACACAACGTGGATTATTATAACTCGTCCTCCTCTAGATATATATTTTTTGTCCTAGTCTCCAAGCTTCTTTTCAATCAAGTCTAGTACTGGCTTCCAGGTATTTAATCTTCTTGGATTAACTCCAACTTGGATCCCTAGATACTTGAAGGGGAGAGTATTTAGCTGAAAATTTAACAACTCATATTGTCTTCTGGCATCAGCCTCTACTGGATTTATAGAGTATAGCTTACTCTTGTTAAAATTCACTTTCAACCTTGAAATTACTTCAAAAATTCTCGATAAACTTATATATGATCGCAAATCGACATCTGAACCATTCTCAAACAACAATGTGTCATCAGCAAATTGCTTAATAGTGATTCGGATAATATTTTCTCCTAGAGAGTAACCTTAATCTTCCCTTGTGATGTGACTCTATCCACTAGTAAAGATAGGCCCTCAGCTATAATTGCAAATAGCAAGGGTTATAATTTATAAAGGATCACATTTCCGCAAACCTTTGTGCATTTTAATCGCACCACAACAACTCTCATTAATAATTACTGCAATATGTGCTGTTTGCACACATGCTTTCATCCATGTCATCCATTTTTCTGGAAAGTCCATAGCTTCCATCAAATCCCATAGATAACTACAGTCAACACAATCAAATGCCCTCGAAAAAATCAATTTTAAGGAGTGGGCTGCTCTTCTTGAAAATTTTTGCGTCATGTATAACCTCATTTGCTACTAATATGTTGTCCAGAATGACTCTTCCTGGCACATATCCCGTTTGTGAGATAGATAAGAGCTTGGGTAGGATAGGTGAGTGCCTTTTAGTTAAGAGCTTTGAAAGCATCTTGTAGTGGTTGCCCACTACAGATATCAGCCTGTAGTCCTTCATTCCTTGAGGGTTGAGCGTCTTTGGGGACTAGTGCAACCAATGTAGAATTAATACCCTTGACCAACTTAGCACCAGAATTCTTCAAAGAATTTAACAATATCAACTTTAAATAAGATCTATTCTTATAAACTTGAAGTTCAAACCATTTGGGTCTGGACTCTTCTTTCCTGCACAATGCTGCACTGCATTCCATATTGCTTGCTTAGAGAAAGAGGTTGTTAGGATATCAGCAGTCTGCTTCAAAGATTCTTCTGTCCATTCCCCAGCTCATCCTTGGTTTAGGTGTATCATCATCTGCAAAATACTTCTCAAATTCATCATTTATATGATTCTTTACTTGGTGCACATCAGTAGGACACTCCCCTTCAATACTCATCCCTCTAATTGTATTTGTGTTTATGTCTTTTCGAACAGTCAAGAAAGAATCTGGTGTCAGCATCCCCTTACTTCAGTCATCTAGGTCTTGATTTCTAATATGTAAGGGTAGCCAGCATTCGTGAGTACTTCAATAAATTCATGCTTCTTTTGATGTTTCTTTTTCCATATCTGATAAGTCCTTCTGCTCCATCAGCAAGTCATAGTGTTTGATCTGTTGTTCAGCATCATTCATTCTCACCTGTAATATAACAAATACTTCTTTGTTTTAGGTTTTTAAGCTTTGCTTCAACTGTTTCATTCTTTTGTATATTACATAATCAGCTCTTCCCTATGCTAATCTATTCAGCCATGCTTCGTCCACAAATTTTTCAAAATCTGGATGCTGGAATCATGCATCCAGAACCTTGAATGACTTTGGGCCCCAATTTACAATATCAGATACTGCAAGATTGGGCAATGGTCTGAATACTTACGATCTAGTGGAGTCTCAACCAAATTAGGTCATAGTAGATTCTAGGAGTCAGTATGCATGAACCTGTCCAACCTGTTGGCACTATTGCCTCCCGATTGGAACCGAGTATACTTCCTGATCTGGAGTGACCAATCAACAAGTCCCGATTCAATAATAAAGTCATTAAAGCCTCTGATCTCACTTGGTGAAACTATAGACAGTCTTTTTTTCTCTTCTCTTGATCTGACAGTGTTGAAGTCGCCACATAAGCAGCATCGTATATCCAGCTAGCTAGATAAGTAGTTGAGGATTCTTGCCCACAATTCTCTCTTTCTGGCTATTAGACATGGAGAGTAAATGTTCACAATAGCCACTTCTTCGTCCAGATCTGCAAATTTTTTAGTTGTAATTAGCATCCCCTCTTCATTCCACCTACAGGACCCGGTAAAGTAGCTCAGGTTCCATGATGTTAATATACTAACCGATCATCCTTGTGCAGGCCTAAAGTTATATCAAATATCTTGGGTTTGTAGAAGCTTCTCACACAATTTGTTGACAATATTTGTCATCTTAGTCTCCTGCAAACAGATTAACTGCAAATCAAATTTCGTCACAACATCCATATTTCCTTCTGCTTATTATGACCACCTAAGACTCTCACGTTATTCGACATAATCCTCATTTCAACCGAATAAGAAACTCCTTTTCCACGAGAGAACTTTCAAACTGTGGTCACCGCTTGATCCTTGACTTATAGCTGTATAAGATTATTAACCAATGAGGGAGTTGTTTGAAGTCCTAGTTGTGCAGCAAGTTGACCTGGTTGCTCCACTTCTTCTATAATTTGATCATCGTTCATGTTTACTTGACAGCATTCATTTGACTCGATCTGTAGATCAGGGATGTTTTCATCAAAGTTTCCTTTGTCCGAAATATCCTTTTACCACTGCTCTTGCCTCCTCATCCGCTCTTGTATTTTTCTTACTTTACGAATGTGATTTTGCCTATTTTCTTTGGCTCATGATTTTGCACATTCCGCTTAACGGGTCTCTGGACCAGGGAATAGGTCTTCTTGCTTGCAGATTGTTCGAAAGAATTCGTTCTCCAATTTCCTGTAGTTCCTGTCTAATACCATTCAGAAAAGAGTCTATTATTTCTTTTTGGCTTATCTCACGTGATGCATATGAGTAAAATTCGTTTCAAATCGGATGCAGCATTGTGGAAAGCTGTCTGGGCAAAGGTGCTCTGGTCACTATGGTTCTGCAGAAACCAACAATTGTTCAGCCACAAATTGGAACAACATCATGAAATTCTTGCAAGGATCACGACATATCTCCGAAATTCGGCAAGAAATCATACCTTATTCCATGGATATACAATATCGGGTGGGAACGATAGCAAATGTTGATCCATATGATACTGTTCGCTTAAGCCAACGCCGATTTGCAAGATCTCAATTTTTTTGTATACTGAAAGTAAATATTTTCACATATTTTTAATTTAAATCTGATATGCTAAAAAAATTACACTTGTAATCTCTCGATTTTTAATCTTATTAAATAAAAACTACCTTTAAGATCGCTCAAATCTTAAAATCACTATGATGAGAGGAGGGGTGAATAACGGAGGGCATTTCACGGCGGCAGAGAAGGGTAAAAGAAAGGTAGAATCCTCTGGCGAAAGCGCAGAGACTTGGAAATGGCTCCCAGTTCAGCGTGACCGTGCAACGCGTTCGAAGGGTGCTTCTCACGATCTCATCCATCGAATGCGAGGCCAATTAACCTCCTACTATTTCACAAACATACCATCGAAATATAATGCTCGGCAGATGGGGTGATTTCTTTCGAAAATTTGGTTTATTGGCGGACGTATACATCGCAAATAAACTAGCTACCAATGGGCAGCGCTTTGGCTTTGCTCGTTTTGCAAAAGTGGCCGATCCAGGAAAGTTGGCGACAGAGATGAATGGCCAGGTAATAGACGGAGCTCGTCTCCATGTTAATGTTGCCATGTATGGTCAGGGTAGGAACAGGCATCCTCCATCCAAACCTGTTACTGCACTGCCGAAATCATGTGGTGGTGGACACGTTCGTGAAGGATTGAGCTATGCTGGGGCTATGAACCTACCTGCATCCCCCATGCCGAATATCAGGAATCTCAATTCTGACAATTATTTCTTGGTGCCGGCTTACAAGGATTGGTTGAGATATGCGTTAGCGGCTACATTGGTGAATAAGGATGTTAATGCAGCTCTCACAGTAGCGACACACCTCTATTCCTCTGGGTATATAGGGTTGAAGATTCAAAAGATATATGGCAACAAGGTGGTTATCACAAACATCACGGATGAACAAAGGAAGAATCTGCTCGACATTGGGAGGCAGAAACAAAATCTTCTCTTCGTGGATATACAGCCATGGATAGAGGACTTAGAGCTCGAAAGAAGGCAGATCTGGGTTTGCATTACAGGTCTCCCTCTGCATGCCTTGAATACATCATGCCTAAAATGGATTCGTATGAAGACGAGAGCATTTCTTGGCATCGATGAAGCTTCAATAAAGCGTGATAATCATCAATGGAGTCAATTATTAATATCTACGACATTGAAACAATCTCTAAATAGCATTTGGAGGGTGACTATCGATTCAAAGCTATATGACATACTTATTGAAGAGAAACTTCCAAACATCTTGGATAAGGTTTTGGATCCAGCACCTCTGTCGGAACTTGGAATTCTTGTGGCCTTGTCGTAAAATATTTCAGCACAGTTTAACTCGTCGAATAAATCCTCGGGATTTGATTTGAACGATCTTTTTAAAACTCCGAATTTGTCGCCACAGAATGTGTTGGGAGTTACCGACAATCTGGGCGGATTGAATCGATTGGTTGGCCAGGCAGTTCAGAATCCCGTGATTAGTGGAAATTCAAATATGGACCCGATCCAGGATCTGTTGACTGGAAGTATATCAGATGAAAGAAACCAATCACAACACCATCAGTTAATATCCAGCCAAACGGTTTTACATTCAAGAGTACGGCTGTCGCCAATTCCATTTGACTTACTCCCACTATCTATGATGAATGAGAACGCGCCATCTGTCGCTACTATGCAGACTGGAAGAGATCGAGGCAAACAAGTAAAATCGGGCTACGGTTATAAGCCCAACTTCAAGAATTGCCTTCTGCATGCCGGCCCACTAGCTTGCATGATCTGGTTAAAATCAGCCCGTGAAAATCGTCAATGCCAGATGGAATGTCTTCAGCAAATAAGAAATTACAACAGATGTGCAGTACATCGAAGCTTACCTGCACGCTCTCGCACACAGGCTGAGTCTGTTCCTCCTGCACCGGTGGCACCCTCGTCCTCAGCTCATACTTCAATCTAGACAAATGATATGCTGCAAGGAAAAGGAAAAGCAACAGTTGAGATGTGGCAGCAACTTGGAATTCATATGTCTATGGACTATTGCCAATATATGATAGACATGGAGCTCCGAGACCAAGCAACAAATCAAGAATAAATAAAGGGGTCTCTTCAACCTATTGGTGCACAATTGTTTTCAATGCGATTATTAATCCAAAACATACGTTGATTTGGTAGTTGGAATAAGAAGCAGGAAGTTGCTGGAGTTATTAAAAGGTTTCAAATTGAGCTCATTTGTTTACAGGAGACTAAGCTGGCTGTCATTGATAAGAAAGTGTGTGAAATGCTGTGGAACACAACTGAAGTTAGATTTGTCACACAGGCATCTCACGGCCTATCTGGTGGACTCCTTACCGCTTGGCGACTAGACTCATTTACACTATTATCGCATATGGAGGGAGATGGATTTCTGGAAGTTACTGGAGTGTGGGAAAAAAGCAAACAGAAGTTCAAATAATAAATATATATGCTCATTGTTCCATTGCACGAAAGAAGAGACTATGGGCTACATTAGCTCGCCATATGCAACAGCATGGCAATGTACTCTGGTGTTTATGTGGGGATTACAATGCAGTACGAGAAAATGAGGAGAAGAAAGGTCTATCAGCTTGCTCAACAAGAGAAATCTGTGACTTTAGTTCGTTCATACAAGCTGTTGAACTTATTGACTTGCCACTTCAGTTGAGAAAATATACTTGGTACCAGCCCGAGGGTACAAGTGAAAACAGATTGGATAGATTCTTGATATCTGAAAGCCGGCTCAATCTATTGACTACACTTTCACAAACTGCTCTAGAATGAAGGTTCTCGGATCATGTACTAGTTGTGATGCTAAATGATCTAGTTGACTGGGGTCCTAAGCCATTTAATTTATCAGAAATCTCGAAATAAGTGGCTTAAAGAGGGAGATGCAAGCACAAAGTACTTCCATGCATGTCTCAAGAATAACAGAGCAAGGAATACTATTCATGGAATGACCATTGATAGAACATGGAGGGCTAAGGTTGCCCTTGTTAAGAACTATATTCATACTGAGTTCAAAAAACACTATTAAGCAACCTCCACCTCAAAGCCTGCGGTCACATGACACTTACCTAGGAGGCTTGATGATGGTGATAATTTGAATTTGATGGGAAAATTCACACTGGCAGAGGTAGAGATGGCTGTGAAGAGTTGTGAGAATTCTAAGAGCCCGGGACAAGATGACTTCAATTTTAGATTCATTAAGAAATTTTGGCCACAGCTAAAAGATGACATCTTGGCATTCTTGGATGATTTTTGGGAGATAGGTACATTGGTGACAGGAATTAATGTTATCTTGGTTTCTTTGGCTCCAAAGACCTCTAATCCACAATCTATTTTAGATTTTCGACCCATCTCAATGGTTATTAGCTTATATAAGATTTTGTCTAAA
Source organism: Pinguicula primuliflora (assembly GCA_025802335.1). Lineage (NCBI taxonomy): Eukaryota > Viridiplantae > Streptophyta > Magnoliopsida > Lamiales > Lentibulariaceae > Pinguicula > Pinguicula primuliflora. The sequence goes on from JAOYMZ010090107.1 coordinate 11,619, forward strand.
GTCTTGACTACAAGATTAAGGACTTGTTTTACCTAAGCTGATTTCCTGGAATCAGACTAGCTTTGTTCCTGGGCGGCAGATCTTAGACAGTATTCTACTGGCCAATGAGGTGGTGCATGATGCCAAGGTAAGGAAAAAAAAGTTCTATATTTAGAGTTTTTTAGGTGTTTTATATTTAGAGTTGATTTCTCGAAGGTTTTTGATAGCATTCATTGGAGTTATCTGTGGAGATTGATGAAGGCCAAAGGCTTTAATGACGTTTGATTAAGATGGATGAAAGGTTGTGTTACTTTAGCCCATATGTCTATAACTGTTAATGGGAGTACTTGTGGAGAATTCAAGCAGGGAAGGGGATTAAGACAAGGATGTTCATTGTCTCCTCTACTATTTGTCATTGCTGCCGATGATCTTAACTATTTTATTGAAAAAATGGTGGAGTTGGAAGGTTTGAAAGGGTATAGATTGGGCTCTAACAGCACACTTGTGTCTCATCAACAATTTGCAGACGATACTATTTTATTTGGCAACGAGACAGTGGACGACATAATCGTCTATAAGAGGATCCTTAGGCTCTTTGAATTCTGTTCCGGACTGAGAGTCAATTTTCAAAAGAGTAAGCTCTTTACACTTAATATTGGGGCAGAAGAATCTCAGATTATGGCTGGATTGTTGAACTGCAAACTTGAAAATCTACCTTTCAAATACTTTGAAGTTCAAGTGGGAGCGAATCCAGGGGCTATCAGCACTTGGAAACCGGTCCTAGATCTTGTTGAAAAGAGACTGAATGGATGGGTAAAAATTATGTTTCGTTCGGGGGGCGAATTACTCTCCTAAAGATGATTTTATCGAGTATTCCTTACTACTACTTATCTTTGTTCAAAGCACCAGTTGGAGTGCTAAAAAAGATGTGTAAGCTGATGAGGCAATTCCTATGGGGAGAGAAAGTGGCTGGAAGAAGAAAAATATCCTGGGTATCTTGGGAAAAAGTGTGCTATCCTATGTCTGCAGGAGGATTGGGGATTCAGGATCTGGCTAAGTTCAATTTGGCACTGCTATCCAAATGGGGCTATCGGCTATTGATGAAATGCAACAGATTATGGCGGGATGTCCTAAGTTCTTTGTATGATCATATGGGCATTACCAGATATATACAGACTGCAAACCACTCTTGGGCATGAGCATTCTGACAAAACACTACGAAAACTCTAGCAAGCTCGTGGTTTACAAATCTTCTATATAGGCAGATTGGTAATGACACTGCAACTTACTTCTGGATTGATATTTGGCTAGGTGGGGAATCACTCTTAGTCAAGTATCCAAACCTATTTAGAGCGGCAAGGGATAAAAATGTAACTGTTGCAGAAAAAGGATCAATGCAAGCACCTGGAGTTGGAATTGGATAGCCCCTTGTGATGACGCAGAGATATTGGAGTTCCGGCACTTATCGGTGCAATTAGAGTCTGCTCCTCCTCTCATGCCAGCGGCAAATTGTTGGAGATGACTTGGTACGTCCACTGGAGCCTATATTACGAAAAGCACATATGAAATGCTGATGCAGCCGAATTGAGCCTTAAAGAAAGCAGATGAGAGTTCCGGGATAGCCTGGAATCAGCTACTCTCACTCAAAATATGTGGCTTCACGTGGAAATTGTTGCAAAATCGCTTACCTACCAAAGATAACTTGGTAATTCGCGGTGTGGCTCTCCGTGAAATTGACTGCCAATTGTGCTCAAATGCCTCTGAAACAGCGATACACATATTCTTACAATGCATAGTGCGCGAGGCAAGTGTGGAATTTGATAAGCAATTGGATGCAAGTAGCGATCCCGCAAGCATCGATACATGACCTCTTGCAGGGTAACACACACATGGGATGGCCAAATCAAGTGTGGAATGCAGTATGTCAGCTTACCTTGTGGAAAATGTGAAAGCGCATAAATGATGCAGTCTTTAATAATCGTCAGTGTCAGAACGAGGCAATATTGGAGCAAATCCAAATCTACGTCTGGCGGATATTGAACTCCCAAAGCATAATCAAGAGCTATGCTTCTATAGGGAATTGGTGTATGAATCCGAGATTATGTGTAAAATGAGCCAGGAACGAGACTGAATTGTAAAAACAGGAGCCCTAAATCTGGTTCTGAGTGTCGATTGTGAACTGCGGATTTAGAGGTAAGGTAGCAATTGCGATCAAATTTTATACCATTTTCGAAATATGAAATACAACATTTACTTATCCAAAAAAAAAAAAAAAAACTACCTGCGTAAGCTAAAGTCGCCACCGTCTTAATGAATGCGCGAAAGTCATGTTATTAACCAATTCTCAAAGCAGAGAAATTTTGTTTGCAAGTCTGGGTTGCTAGGGTTTCGCGAGGCAACAGGAGAATCGAAAAATCAAGACTCATCCGAGCAAAATTAATCAAAATCGATCAGCGAAAATGTGGCACGAGGCGCGGCGGTCGGAGCGGAAGGTGCACGATATGATGGACGCGGCTCGGAAGAGGGCCCAGAGACGGGCCATATACCTGGCAAAACGACGAGGCGATCCTCAGCAGTTGATCCAGGCCGCAGGATCTCGTTGCCGTATCATACGTGACGACGCCATGTATCAAGCCAATCAAGATCAGCAGGGCCTGTATGGTTTTCAATTTTTTTCTGCTTTTGTAATTTAATTCAATGCCACGGTCGCCCGGATGCATATAACTTGCTTTTAAATTTTTCTTTTTTATATTTTGTATCTATGGTTCTCCTTACGTATTTGATTCATCAGTGCATGAGAAATGGTAGGCATAGATATTCTAGTTTGATTTCTTTTTTCACGAAAAATGCTGAAATCGCGCTAGGATGGAGTTTGAATTGATAATCGTACAAATTCAATTATGTAATTTCCTAGATGCTGCAGTCCCAATTGTGCTCACAGTGGCCAAGTCTGTTGGCATAATTTATTATATGTATTTTTTTGGCATTCTAATTGTTATCGTGTACGAGTAATGTTCATCTTTGCTATCTCTTTTTTCTCCGGTCATTAAACACAGAGATAACCCTTTCTGCCTGTAATCAGGATACCTTGGAACGGGAAGCAGGATATTTTGATTGACAGGTATTTTAGTTGTGGTTGCCTGTATATGTGGAAGGACACTAAGCAACAAGAGGGCTGAGTTACTGATTGCATATTTATCTGCAGATTTGATGGCCGAGCTCTTCTTGACATCATTCGTGATACTAGTTCTCGCCGTTCCAAGGTTCCTGAAAAGACTGAGGAAGAGGAAGAGTTGGAAGAGTTTGTTAATTTTGAGCGTTATCGGGATTTAATTAAGCATCGGCGCAGAGGATGTCGGTACTTTTTTGTTTGATGAAAACTATTTTTTGCTTTATGGTCTGTAGGGTTTTATTGTTAGGTGATATTATATTACCAAAATTGCATTATATTAGTCGATTCCATGCAAAGTCAACGGTACTTTTTGAATTAAAAAAATTCTTGCAGTTACTGATGAGGATGGCTTACAACACGTCAACCTGGAGATGGAGGCTAAGCTAACTGCTTCTCTCGGATCTGACAGGTTGGAGTTTATATAGCGATAGCTCTAGTTTGTTAATCTAAATGGCTGGTTGTATGTCGATTGAGCTACGAATTACATATTCTTCCTTTCTTGAACATTATTTAATTTTAAAATTTGTTTCAATAGTTTAGCAGTTCTCACCACTTATTTATATTTTGGCCTTGGTGCTTGTCAGATTGCCCATATGCTTTTCATATTTGTCACACTCTTCGTTAAAATATATAACTGCACTTCTTTTCATTCGGTCTCTGGATATCTTACATATTCATCCTTGTATAATGGTGGTAGATCACATATGGCTCAACCTTCTGCAACTAAAGGAACTTATTCTCAAGTTGGTTTCTCATACGATGGAGATGTGCAAGATGATGCTCAGTATTCAGATGGTGAGGATGAGGATGATGAGGATGTGGATGAGGAAGATTTTAATAGCGATGACAGCAATGATGAAGTTATGGAGTCATTATCAAAAGAATTTGGGGTCAAAAGGTATGGATGGCTTGTATATATGGATAAAAAGGCTAAAGAGGAGGCAAGAAGGCAGAAAGAAGTAATCAAAGGAGATCCATCTATTGTAAGCTTGTTTGAGTTTCTTCGTTAAATGTATTTCTAATGTTTCGTGGTATAGTGCTGAGTATATATCCTGCAATGTGTTGGATATTTTCAGCGAAAACTGAGCCGTAAGGAGAGAAGAAAAGCTTCTCAAATTGAAAGAGATAGGGAAAGAGAGACTTCCCACTTTACAGGAAGCCGAGTTCTTCATCATGATCCATACCGGTACCTTCTGATATGATCTTTTGATATGCTTTATAGAATGTCAATATATATATATGGTTAAATTGTTTAGCATACACTTAAATAAATCTCTTTGATTATTTACAGGGACTCTAGGCGAAGTCCTACCTATGAAGCTTACCCACGTTCTAGACGGTACTTGTTGATGACCAACTCTTACCTTTAAATTTAACCGGACTGGTTTAACAACTAACCTTATATTTCGAATTGGTTCAGTTCCAGGTCTCCATCATACTCTCCACCACCGTCGAGAAGATACTCACGTGGAGTTCATCCTGATGATGATGCATATCGAAGCAAAGACAGTGGTCCTAAAATAGAATACATAACTGAATTTGGGGGTTCAGGCGATGGGAATGAGCCAAAGTTTGAAGGATATTCTCCACCGAGAACTCCTCCAACCCAAGCTGATCTGTTGAATCGGTCGGAGCACTCGACCTTTAATTTGGACAGTGTTTTACTCTGCTGCCGCATCACCCCATTTTGTTACCCAGACAAATTTTGCGGTTTATAGTACACTATGTCTAGGTTAAAGACACATAATATGAGGGAGATGAGAAAGGAAGCTTCATTAAGACTTTATTCCTGAGTTGGGGTTTTATGACCTCATACGAGCTGCTGTGGAACGTGAAAAGCATGTTTCTAATGCTTCTTCTTTCATGCAGGCCATCCTCAGGCCTGATACTTGAGGCTCTGTATGTAGACCCTGCCTCTGGTATATCCTTCGATAAAGATAGAACTGACAAGCTGCCGAAGGCACCGACTAGGTACATTTTCTTGTAGTGCAGCTCAGATCTAACATTTTGTTTCTCTTTTCTGGATCACTGAATATACATACAGCTTGTAATTATTCTTGTTGTATGCCTCATTGACTATCTCATGACTTGTATTACTTCTGGCAGCACATCCTCTGCCCTAGCAAAGCTGAGCAAAGCAACTAGCAGTGGGAATCTCCCTAAGCAACATGGGGAAAAGAAGGAAACGCCACAAGAACGTCTTAAAAGGATCATGAACAAACAACTAAACAAACAAAGTATACTTTTCTTGATGCTGATTTTAGAAGCGAATCAATGAATCTACTATCATACCGTGGCATTTGTAATCCGGAGCAGAATGATAACTAATTTTCCCCTTACTAGTACCTGCTTTCTTGTTGATAACTGATTAACGTTGACATGTTGCACCACCCCTCCACAGTTAAAAAGGATACAGCTGTTGAAATGGCGAAGAAACGCCAACAAGAGAGGCAGAGGCTAGAAAAACTTGCAGAAACAAGTCGAGCAAGCCGATATCATCGTCGAAGCCGAAGTCGGAGTTACAGCCGCTCTCCCAGGTATCAATATAATCAAGGCCCATTTAGTTGGGTAATATACATACATGTATATCTTGTTATCTCGTGTACATACATTTTTTGTATGTCAGTCTCAATAGTCTGTTATGCTCTGGTCATAAATTCTCATGCATTGTTTGTTTCAGACGATACCGGCACAGCCAAAGTCCAAGCAGGAGGAGTTCACGAAGATATACATCACGATCTCATTCTCGATCTTCATCCCGCTCCCATGCTTCACGTAAATCTCGTTCCCCATACCGTTCGCAATCTAGCTCCCGGTCACCTTCTCGCTCTCCTAGGTAACTTACTGGCCGTTATGGGGTTGTGAAGACACATCTCATATCTGCATTCTGATTATGTGCTTGTATATTCTGTAGCGGGGTAAGGCGATCGGAGCATTGAAAGGTGATTTTGCGACGTTATGCAGGAGCGATTTCATCTGCCTGCAATGTATTACCCAAGTCGCTGTCATGCTTTTTGAAGTTTTGTTCTATAAACTGTTCGAAGTGGAGGATGTAGGCGTAAGCTTTATTTTGCTGTATTAAATGGATCTGTCTAAACCACTTGGGATATATCATTTTGTGTTAGTGTTTTGCTTTGTATTTACTATTTATATAGTTTTTTGGCCTAGAAAAATGAATTGTAAACATGAAATTAGATAACAGGAGAAACATGGAAAGAATAAGTAGTGTTCGAGATGCCTGCCACCAGCGGCGGCCAAGACTGTCACTCGTGGCGGCAATACGGTCACCCAGGATTTCTTGGTAAACTGTGAACATGAAATTAGGCAAAATTTTCTGCTGCAGGACCCGAGTGCCGAAGATTCATCCTGGTCGTCGGATCATCCTTCATTAAAATGAAGGATGTGCGAATTTTCAACATATGATGGAGAAACCCCAAATGATGGTCGGCGTGGAACGGGAGAGAAAGGGCTTTGCCGATGAATCCTTGTCGGAATCCTACATCCATGAATTGGCCCGTCGAGATCTGGATTTGGGGCGGAAGCCGCCGGTGTCGACCCCCACGATTTTAGGGATTTCGTCCATGGAAGGTTACAGAGATGCAGAAAACCTGCTACCTGATTCCACATTTTTTTGGAGAACAAAATCATCTCTCCTCATTTTCTAGCCATTTCATGCATATTCTGGCACCATATGAACATACAGAAGTCAAGGTGAAACATTAAAACAAGAAGGTGCACAATTCTTCATCAAGAACACACGGATGGAGGATTTCTTGTACAAAGGAAGAGATGTTCATGCCTTAGACGATTTGGCACAGAGCACACCTCGATTCTCCACCACCGGATGCGGTTGCAACGAGGCAATGGTGGTGACGCCATCGAAGAGGGTTACGGTCCTTGGTGAGTAAAGATGTTTGAACACGAAGGTGCACCGAAAAGATGTTTTTTTTAATTACTGTAGTTGGCGGACCGGGTCAAACTCGGTCCTCTGACCCGCGCGTACTTTGAATTGAGGAAGGATGCATCCTTGCCGTTGGTGTTAGATCCGACGACCAGGATCGATTTTCGGCACGTAGGGCAAACGGTCCGATATTTTGGATCCTGCAGCAGAAAATTTCGCATGAAATTAGATGAGAGGAGAAACTATTAAATTCACTTAGCTCAATTGGTAAGCCTGGTTATTCTCAAGTTTGATACCTCACCTATCTAAAAAAAGCTGAGAGGCGAAACATAGAAAGAGAAGTTTTTCCAACTTTAGACGGAGTCTTATTGGGTGCGTGCCTACCTGGATGGCGGCAAGAGGCCACCTAGAATATGGGATGGTAAATTTTTAGGAATGTCTCAAAAGAAAAAATTTAAATTTGTCCTTTTAATTGCTCCCGGAGCTAGTAAGGCATGTGTTGTCTTAAGGTTAATTGTAAAATTTTTTCGTGCCTGGAATTCTTACTCGCTCCTGGAGCGAGTAAGGTGTTGGCGGCCAATTTTCCCATCAGTTCTTACTCGATTCGGAAGTGAGTAAGGCTGACCATAAATACCCCACCATTTCTCTAAATATCATAGCAAACTACAAAAATCAATAATGAGTGGATATAGATTTAGTGATATTTTTAATGATTCTGGAGTCGATGTCGAGCATGACCAATGTGATCTTAATATGCCAGCACAATCATTCGGCGCATCAAGTAACTCAAATCTGTATTATCATGATACTGGTAATACATTGTACTCACATCACTACCCGTCTAATCATTTCTCTCAATTTTCATATGCCCCCATGGAAACCCATGATGAAGGATATGCGCAAGCCGATGCATTTGTCGATCCGGAAGCAGATGCGGAAGGACCGATAGAGGTTGATGTGATAGATTCTGAACCTATACGTCCACGGATAGATTGCTTGTATTCGGCAAGTCAATATTTTGGTGATGTTATGACTTGGTACAATGAGAAGTATCCTATTCATGTTGACTCGATGAATATCCCTCCTCCGTTAAGCAGTCAACGTAATGATGACAATATAGGTATGCTACAAGTCGGTCAATTATATAAAGACAAGTCGTGTCTGATTCATGCTGTTACGAAATATCATATTTTGAATGTGAAAAGAGAGTTTCATGTTGTAAAAAACGATGAAGAAAGGTGGACGGTAAGATGCAAGCACCCAAATGGTGTGTCACAATGCTTCTGGACTCTTAGTGGTCGATTTTAAGATGATGGGTACAAGTGGAAAATCATCACTATTGGACCTGGCCATTCATGTGTTGCTAGTTCGCTAAATGCGTACCGCCGTTACCTTATCCAAACTTTCATTGCCAATGACTTACGCAGATTGATCTAAAAAAATCCAGGTATTGCAATTGATAGTTGACAATTATTCATATCATTATGTTCACCCTTAGCAAACTTTTTTTGTTATAGGACTGTCTCTATATGATGTGACACAGTTGATCCATGATAAATACGGGTTCGACATTACATATTCTAAAGCAGTGTTTGCAATAAAACATGCTAATGAGATGGTGCATGGGACATGAACTAGTGGAGTAGAAAAAGTTTCAACGTGGCTTGCTGTCATGCAGCATTGGAATCCTACAAATATAGTAGATTGGGAGATTGAGAATACTAATAATCCCGACGTGAAGAAGTTGAAGTATGTGCTCTGGGCATTTGGGCCTTGTGTCTTTGGATATAGACATTGTAGACCAGTAATCTCTGTGGACAGCACACATCTTTACTGTCCGCATAAGCAAAAGCTGCTTGTAGTAGTTAGATCAGAAGTGAGTAGTCACATATTATCGCTTGCATTTGCAATTATAAATGACGAGGATGAAGATGCATGGACATGATTTCTCCAGAGACTTGCTACACATGTGATGAAGGACATACGGACTTGCATTATTTCTGATAGAGGATCAGGTATACTTAAGGTGATCCCTAATATACCTGCTTTTGCTCAATTTGGTTGGCACCGTTTTTGTCTCGACATATTTGTTCAAATGTGAATCGGACTACAGGAATAAGAAGTTGAAAGCCATGGTATGGAAGGCATGATCACAGTGCAACAAGGTAAAATTTCATCACCAGATGGACCACATTCAAAGATGTAATCCTGCAGCTTATGCAAAATTCTTGGGCATTGATTTAGACAAGTGGGCCCTCTCTTATGATGATGGGAAGCATTGTGGTATCATGACGACCAATCAAGTTTCGTGTTTCGGTGGAGTTCTTAAGGGATCACACAGGTTGCCAATCATATCAATTGTGAGACAGACCCTAGATAGTTCCATCAAGTGTTTCCGTGCACAAAATCGTGATTGTGTTACAATGACCAGCATTCGTGAAGCATGGACTGAGGCAGCCAAGAAATTTTATGAGAGAGCTACAGAACGTGCACCATCTCATCAAATTACATTTTTCGAGCACCCGATCGCAGCAGTTGACTACCGCGCACAGGTTTTAACTAAACAATCGAAAGAACGACAACAGGTTTAGATGGTCGACAGAACATGTTCATGTGGAAAGTGGTCACGCTATGGGTACGTTTAGGGTTGATTTGGGATTTAGGATTCAGTTGTGGTTTAGGGCTGATTTGGGGTTTGGAGTTGATTTGTGGTTTATGGTTGATTTTGGAGTTTAGGGTTAATTTGGGGTTTAGGGTTGATTTGGGGTTTAGGTTTGATTTTTAGGGTTTAGGGTTGATTTGGGGTTAGGGTTGATTTGGGGTGCAATATATAATTTTTAATTTCGTATGTTCAACAGGTATGTCAGGCTTATCGATTGGGCGATCCACTGATGTATTGTGTGTCAGGGATGACTATTCAGAGGTTGAGAGATACATATGTCATGAAGTTTAATCTCCTAGGGCCTGAGATTGAGGTTCCAAATCTTACTTTCCTATTAACACATAGTATGAAGATGCGGAAGAAAAGACGACGTGGTCCACATTCACCTCCTGCACGACGCCCTAATGAAATGGACGAAGGAACACAACGTGGTCGAGGTCGTAGTCGAGGTCGTAGTCGAGGTCATAGTCACATAGATTGATATGGGTAATGAAACAAGTTGAATGCAAGTTTAGTGCTAATATCCATTAGTGCAAACAAAATGCAAAAGTTCAATTGTTATTATTATAAACATCACGCCAGAAATCATGATCAATGTTGGTCCGGTCTGCATCACAATGAGATGGCTCGGGTCTATCACGAGAATGCGTAGAACGGCTAGTACCAATACCAAGGCGCTGCAATGTCCTATCACTCGTTTCTTGCATCCTCTTCTGTCGATGATGGCATAACTGCAGCTTGTGCCGGGGGAGGTGGTGAAATGTCGTCTATCCGGACATGCATATAGTTTAATGTCTCCCAAATCGCGTCATCTTGGAAATCATGGCGCGAATCCTCCGTCAAAATATTTGATATGCGATAAACCTACAATTAAATATTTGTATTAATATAACTATGTATAAACAAATTAATATAATCCATCTATAAATAAAAATATTCCACAATCTCCCAGAAGTACCCATCCCTCATACGAACTCCCAGTATCATTTGTCGGCGGCGTAGATGTCACAAAATGCCATCATGCTCTCGAACCCATGTTGCATGCTCGGGTGCAAATGGCATATCAATGAACATAGGATGCCCCACTACATGACCATGCCGATTTTGTCAATAAAATAGGAATTGCGCAAATCGGGACTGCCAACCATGAACATTACGCACATCCCTCGAGGAATGAGCAATGATCTCGGATTCTCGATCCACTTCGACATCTGGAATATTTTGAAGAAATACGAACCGGTGTGCGACACGTTCAGCATGAACAAACTCTACCTCATCTAGATGAATCATGGGACCCGCATCTATCCACAATGCTCTATCATCAAACCAAATCTGTGACATCTCTGCAGTAGTATAGGGTGTGGAGGTGAACTGTGTAGAATAACCAACAATAATAATTAATATAAATATAAATATGAATAAATATAAATAAAATAAATATAAATAAAATAAATACCTTCTGTGACGTCAACGAATCTATATCCATGCGTAACAACCGGATGTGATTTGTGTTGACATCATGAAATGACATCCTCCACAGATACTTGCATCAAAAAATACCATCCATCGCCATGTTTCTTCGGTTGCAGTGAGATCTCAAACAATCCATCTGGGGTTGCGGTGCAATCGTATGCAATTGAGAGTAACCCCAAATCTGTAGAATCCGCATTGCACCACCTATCTGTCGTATTTTCTCAGAAACAGCTCGACACAGAAAATGATATAGATGCCACAAAACTGTTAATCCCCAACTATAAGCACGGACCTGATGAATGAGTGTCATCATGCCTCGAGCACAAAATATAACCTCCTGGTCAGTGCTAGCATCTGTAATCACACCCTCAGCACGTGTGATCCACTATCCGAGCGATGAAATTCTAATACCATGGTTTTGAATGTCGGTAGGTGCGCACAGCATACCGTAGTATGTCCACATGTGTTGGATGATCTCCTCGCTGGTATACGATACATCATCAGGGGTAATGATCGGAGCACCATCGATCGGTAACTCCCATATCATAGAAACATGTTGGAGCGTGATCATACACTCTCCGAACGAAAACCAAAAAGTATGCGTGGCTGACTGCCACATATCTATCAAAACAGTCATAAAATGGTGATCTTCCCTCAGATCACATTCCAGATATGCCCCCCAGAATCCAGCATTATATAGATATATTTGAACCCGGGAGTGTAAGGCAACTGCACGAACATATTTATCAGGATATTTTGACATAACAGTCGCATCATGCCTTACTGCCCTATCTAGTACTTGTGTACTTCGATGATGTGCTAAATCACCAATAACCTCAGTAGAATCAGGATAGTGTAAGTCACGTCTCTGACTTTGTGAATCACAACTCTCTTCGTAACTCATCACTTCAATCAAATAAATAAGTACAATTATCATGAAAAAAAATACACAAAATAAATACATTACACTAAATAAATAAATAAATACAATATACAAAATAAATCCAATACACTAAATACATAAATTAAATAAATACAGAATATAAATAAGGGGACGGCTTCGTACCCCTCAGTTTTGCCCTCAACTCTCGATATAATTGCCCGTTGACGGAATTGGGCACATCGTTAGAAACCTTATACATAGAATATCATATGTTCATGTTCGTCGCCGGAATTTTCTAAAATCCTATTTAGGACTACTTAACCCTAGGGAAAAATATGAAACCCCATTAAACGATGATAAAGTCGTCGGAACATCACCAAAACATGAATATATGATCTTCTATGTATAAGGTTTCTAACGATGTGTCCAATTCCGTCAACGAGCAATCCTATATATGTATCGAGAGTTGAGGGAAAAATTGAGGGCAAAAAATTGAGGGGTACGGAGTCGTCACACATATATATATATATATATATATATGTAATATGTACATTCTTACAATAGCACCATAAATTTAGGTTGACCTATTTACAGTTCATAGGTTTTATAATCCATTCACCAAGTTCAATTTGTTGGCCCAACTTGAAAGGCGCACGTAGAATGAGCACGAGTTCACTTGCACCTTTTCTTTGACAGCGTCTTCTCCAGGTACCTCATCTCCATAGTCACTTGTTGGTGCATAGTTCGGGAGTATTGCACCAATTTCCGTACGAAGTAACTCTTTCTAGCAGATTGTATGCTTCCAAACTCAGTCGCGTATTGATATTGATTTGCTCCACTTGTTAGGGCTTCTCTGTTCAAATATCACCGCATTTTTTATTTTCCATATGCTCCAAGCCACCAATTGTCAAAGGGCATTTCAAAATTTAGGCCACCGTCCTCGGATTTAAAGTTGGGTAAAACTGCTTACATGTCTTTTTGGCTCATCGTCTGGTAGTAATTGGATATTCATCCACTGCGCAATTTTCGCCCAAACCTGCATGGCTATATTACAACATGTTAATAGATGGTTTGTTGTTTCAGGTACTAGAAATCTGACCCGGCCTATAAGTACGGGTCGCCCGACCCGATCGGGTCACCAAGCCTTAGAGTAAATATCGAGCCCATAGATACGATTTTCATGTGTGAGTGCGCCTGGGGGTAAATATTAGGAATGTGGGTGTACTCATGAAAACCATGATGTCAAGGTTTCTTCCCACAATTCCTATTTAAACTAGTCAAACGAGTGTTTCCCAATCGATATAGGACAAATACTTCAATATTAGGGACCACATCACACAGAGAGCAGGCATCAGAGTACATTCACTCCTCTACGTATCAGGTTGTCCCTTGTTGGTAGCTTGTTTAATCGCCATGTGAAACTTGTTATTTTTGCCGGAAGAATTTTGTTTCACGCTGCACTTGATAATGCATTCGCATCATTTTCATCCCATGTTGCTTGCATCAATTTTTGATATGTTTCCTTTTCTATAGGATCGTATGATATTCCATAAGCTATCTACCAGCTATCTTCTTCTCCTGTTGGAGTAGGAGTTCATTCCAACATTTTGAGCAGCTCGAGCACTTGGATTATGTAGGATTGACTCATGTTGGACGTTAACGTAATTATGGCACAATGTAATTAAGGATTAAATTACAATTAATATGTTTAATGATAATTTAGATAATTATTATATTAAATGGGCTTTCCATATGCTCCATGTCTACTCTTATAAATAAGGAGATTCCCACAATCCTAATGCCAAGTCTTCATTCTATTCTAATGTGTTGAGATCCCAGTATACATAGTTCTCTCGAAGTGCTGCTTCATCATCTCGGAAGGAGAGTCTTGAGTTGTGGAATACCACCAGCCCCGTTTGAAGATCTGTTCAACCAGAATATTACTATAAAAAATGTTGCTGCTATAAAGGTACGATTTTGTATTCGTATTTAATTATCAGATATGTTCTGATATTTAGGAGTCAATCCTACAGTGGTATCGGAGCCAAATTTCGGTTTTAATTGATTTTGTTCGATTAAATTTTTCTGGATACTAATCAAATATTTTTTGTTTGTGTTTCCGGAAAACCCATCGGAACTGTCGTCGTCACCGCCGGACAGTTGCCGTCGTCGCCGCAGATGAACAGTACCGCCGACGCGTGTATGTCATGCGCCAGAGAAATTCGTCGGAAAAGGCGCATCACACCCCCTGGCCAGAACTACGGGTTCGTTCCGATTTATGGCGATGAGGTGTGATGCGTGTTCGTCACGCGCCGCCACACAAAAAAAAGGGAGGGAAAAAGACATCATCAGCAGGCGGCGTAGGTGAGTGAAGACGCCCTCACCTGCGCGAAACCGTGACCTTCGTGTTGATGGCAGACGGTGGCACACCACGGGACTCCGGCGATGACAGATCCGTGGAGGAATAAGGCGCCGACCACAAGACAGGTTCTATGGAACCCTAGGAGTCTTCGAAAGGATGAAGATGCGTTTTTTGGTTTGAAATCCAGAAAAAAAAAAACAGTTATTTATTTATTTTTTATTGATGGGGCGGGTCGGATTTTCCGACCGCCCCGCCCCCAAAGAATTTTAAGAAAACTGACGGGTCAGATTTTCGGCCCGACCTGTGCCGAAATACATATTAAAAAAATTGTTTTTTATTTATATGTTAAATAAATCCAATTTTTGTATGCATGTTTAGGATTTAATTATGTTATCCTAAATGCTAATTTATTTGTTAAATTGTTGAATGTATGCTTAATTATTATTTATGTGTTAAATAAATTTATGCATTTTAATTTATTAGTTAAATTATGAAAAATGCATGTTTAGGAAT